>JAGJRO010000367.1:0-40177 GCA_022832285.1 Lepidurus apus apus | reverse complement strand
AAAGTCTTCAATTTGTATTACCATTTTTGTTTCATTAGACTCTAGAAGTAAAATTTTGCTTTTTTTATCAATTGTGTTTGAATTATCTTACTTATCGTTCCAAACTGGACAAGTATTTCGACATCCGTGTAATTTTCCAAACCAGTGTTGGACACAGTAATATGCTTGTGTAGTTCTTCAGAAATATTGGACATCATCCCACAAATAGACTCATCGCCGTCCGTTATTTTGGATAGGTCACTACCACTACCGGCTACATCTTTTTTCCAAAGTAAATCTTTGTAATCTATATTATGGCAGAAATAGATGTCGTCTGAGAAGGCCAAATTCAATAAAATTACTGCAAACTGGAATGGCGCCATTCCAAACTCCAGTGCATTGGCAAGTCCGCATTTGTTCAGTGAGCCGGGAATTATTGGAGGTAGAGAAGCCCTTGTTGCATTGGTATGTCACTTGCGCTCCTTCGTCATAAACATCTTTTCTGGGAATGACATGGCCGTATTCGGGTTCTCCTGGAAATCCGCACTGCCTAGCTATTCAAAAGCCGGTGTTAGCACGTATTAAAGTAATGTAATAGTTACCAGTAATTTTAAGCACGAACGAAATTAAGCATACTAAAATTAAAAGTTGCATTGTTATTCACGTTTATAATGAAGTCACTGAATTGAGTGTTACTCGGGTTTGTATTTGTGTTGCATTCCTTGCTTACTTATCAAAGAAGGAAAACGGAAGAAACGTCAGACTTCCAATGCTTTTATCAGATTTTTTTAAATCCTGGAAACCTCGAAAGATCAAGCCGCAGAAGCGATAAGACAAACGGGATGTGCTTCCTGAATCATTCTTTTTGTGCATTGAATTAATCATGCAAACTTGTCAATAGCATACTTTGATCACTACTTATAGTGTACAGTACAGTACCAAAATGTTGAAATTAATTGTGGTTCATTGGGTTTTTCTTAAACGAGAACTGCACACTTTATTGGTTATCGAATGACGCAATAGGTACTTTTGAGTAAACTTGCAAAAGGAAAGGTAAGTCTAAGAATAAGAATTAATGAGATATTTTCAAATTTGTATGTGAATTTCCCATTGCAGCAACCGCGGCGGAAGCCAAATCGGAAAGCCATCCCATTAGAAAAGCATTGCGGCAAAATTTTAGACGGCTTTGTCTCCTAAAGTAGGGATCTCACAAGCTGGTGAGATTGAGTGCCAAAATGGCTATAAGGTAAACTTTCTTGGAGTCCATGTCCATACTTTTAAGACTAAAGACTAATTTTTGAGCGAATTCTGAAATTTTTACTTTGGCCCCATCTGGCCGCCGCAGCGCTACAGGGGCCGTGCTGGTTTGCTGAAAGCCTTACGCTCGTCGCGTGGTGCAAAGACATCCCATTTCTTGTGTAAATTTACTCATGTTATGTATACATAACATGAGTAAATTAAAAAAGTAAAAAGTAAAGTAAAGTAAAAAAGCAGGTCCTATAGGACCTGCTGTATCATTTGGTAACGTAAAAGGTGTGTAGTTCCCCTTTAAGGAATTAGTTTATGTATTTGAACTAAGAAAAGGAATTGGTTATTGTATGGAAAATCAAGTACATTATACTTATAAATTTGAAGTGTACTACATTTATAATGTATTATCTTTATAAGTCACAATAGCTCAAGCGTCAGAATGTTTTGTTTTTTATAAGATTATTTTAACACACATAAGCACAATATCTGGCTTTCACACATCACATTATGTCTTAAGGAGGTAGCATAACGTAATCCTTGGAATAAGTTTAGAATGTAGGAAAGGCTTTTGGTTAAAGAACTTGAATTAAAAATTAAGAATATCTTCGTACAGATGTGATTCTCTTCCAAGTTGTGATTGCAAATGCATGGAATGCGTCTCGTCTCCTAAAAAGTACATGTTCTTTTCATATGAACCTTTTCCGACATTATATCAAACTTGTTTTACGTTTGCTTATGCCGTGTGCAACAATAGTAACATGCCAAGATTGAAAACAAAATTGTTAATATGCACGCCCAATAACCGTGCCAATAAAAGCTGTCTTCCAACTTTCTATTCAAATGATATTCGATGTGTATGTTTCAATAAAGTAAGTCCAAATCTTACCAATTATATGGCTTTCTAAGTGTAGGCAATCTGCAAAAGAAAAAATACGTTTGTAGAACATTAGTTAGTTGCTTTTTTATTATTTGTGCCGGTGTTGAGAAATTCTTGCCAGTTTCTAGTTTACATGTGGGTGTTGTGTTTTCGGGTTTTCCGCAATCGGGATCTATTGCGTCACCTTTTAGGGTATTATAGGATTTTTTTTTTGCTTGTACTTATGCGTGTAAGCCCTCTGATAGAACAGATTTCTATGTCCAAGCTTTTGTTTCTAGCAGAATTAGAAAAATCTAATATTACGTTAAAGGGATTGTTGCCGTTATTTTTTCTCGTTCAACTAATGGAAATGAGTTCCCTGGATTGTGATGAAACATTTAGTGCATATCCTTCACCACACTGAAAACTCGTATTGGTCTTTTGAAAGTCGTCAATTCGGATTTTCATTTCTGTTTGCTTAGACGGACCCTCTAGAAGTAAAATTTTGCTTTTTTTATCAATTGTGTTTGAGTTATCTTACTTATCGCTCCAAACTGGACAAGAATTTCGACATTCGTGTAATTTTCAATACCAGTTCGGAGCACGATAATATGGTTGCGTCCTTCGCGAATGGACATCGTCCGCCCACAAGTATTCTCATCGCCGTCTGTCATTTCGGATAGGTCAAAACCATTACCGACTACATCTTTGTTCCAAAATAAATCTTTGTAATCTATATTATGGCAGAAATAGATGTCGTCTGAGAAGGCCAAATTCAATAAAATTACTGCAAACTGGAATGGTGCCATTCCAAACTCCAGTGCATTGGCAAGTCCGCCCTTGTTCAGTGAGTCGGGAATTATTGGAGGTAGAGAAGCCATTGTTGCATTGGTATGTCACTTGCTCTCCTTCGTCATAAACACCTTTTCTGAGAATGACATTGCCAAATTCGGGTTCTCCTGGAAATCCGCATTGCCTAGCTATTCAAAAGCCGGTGTTAGTACATATTTAAATAATGTAATAGTTACCTGCAGTAATTTTGAGCACGGACGAAATTAAGCATACTAAAATCAAAAGTTGCATTGTTGTTCACAATGTGGAGACTACGTTGAGTGTTACTCGGATTCGTATTAGTATTGCATTCCTTATTGCTTACTATAGTCAAAGAAGGAAAACGGAAAGAAACGTCAGGCTTCCAATGCTTTTATCAGATTTTTGTTTAAATCCTGGAAGTCTCGAAAGACCAAGCCGCAGAAGCGATAAGACAAACGGGATATGCTTCCTGCATCATTTCTTTTTTTGCATTGAATTAATCATGCAAAACTTATCGACAGCATGTTATATGTAGTTTAAGTAAATACTTACTCAATTAAATAACCTGCTCATTTAATTGACTGGAGAGTTTAGAAGGGATATCGTATTGAGACTCCTGCCTATATATACGAGTTGTATGTGGCAAGAAATAACAGGATTGGTCAATTGGCAAAGTCCATGTCGCGATCAATAAGTTCGTTACTGTACCTTTGTATACGTTATGTCGAAATTAATTTGACGATTACATTATCTATTTTTTTTATTGTGTACGGATAATTGTTCATTGGTGTCATAATGGAAAGTTTAATAACACTTCGATGTTAATTTCATTTTTTTAAAAAAAGAAGTCCTTAGGTTAGTTAGCTAGAAAATTAAATTAATATTCCAGGCCAGTGGTTTGAGTGGTTGACAAACTTTTTGGTCTGAGGCTCCCCTGACACAAGCATAAACCCACCGCGTCTCCTTCCGATACTGTATAATAGTACTACCAAAGTCAATCTTTTTCGCGGCTCCCAGTTTGACAACCACTGCCTTAGGCAGTTATTACTATTTTTTTCTCGTTTTAGTACTCATTCCCAGCCACAGTTTCGCATGACGTTTCCAACAACCGAAACGCGAGATGGTCCTGCGAGCCGAACTCGTGTGTTGTTTTCACTGGGGTCTTGTTGTCGTTTCTCCTATGTGCATTAATTCTAAAAGAAAAACAAGACAGAAGAGGTAGCGTATTGTTCAGCTTCAGAAGATTTTTTTCAAACGTTGACTCAACTTAGTTAAAAAGAAAATACGGTATACAAGCAACAAGGCCACCAAAAAATGAGTAGTTCTGTTAAAAGAAGGCCTGGGAGACCTAACCAATGCGGTGGAAAGCATTCAGTGTCATCAAATAATGTTAATAGTCAAGAGCAAGAAAATTACGATGACTTTAGCGTGGAGCCGAAAGACGGCCAAGCTGTGGAAGGTACCGAGCCTACCAGACAAGTACGGAAAGTTGAAATGAACAAGCTAGTTATTAGCTCCGACAATCAGAAACTCATTCGCAAAGTTCTGGGTGAAATCCAAGGAAAGGTAAACTTATATCCCACGTAATTTCTTTCAAGTTTCATGTTTATCCCTTACTAACGTGTTTTTCATTCTAGTCGTTTTGCCACAATGACAAAAGCACATATCAGGACACCGGGCGTAGATTAGACCACCATTACTGGCTCGAAGATAGAAAACTGGTAGTCCAAGGAGTAACGCATCCTAAAAATTTCCTTGAGAACCTTTCTGAAGACGAGATGTCGAGGCAAACTGCCTTAACCAAGTTGGAAAAGTAAGATTTTTGTATCTATACCGAATAAGACTTTAAAACTTATTTACATCGCACTGTTAGCTACGGATTTCATAGTACTTATGTTGAAGAAGCGTTAAACAGAGCTGATGGGCACATAGGCGAGGCTCTGGAAATTTTGATTAGTGAAAGTTTTTTCAAAAAGCTCTGTTTGTCTGGCACAAACCCGACCAGCCATGCCAAAGTATCAGACGATGCAACAGGAATCATGGAAACCTTACTGGAACAACGTGAAGATGAAAAAGTGGCTCTAGCTGCCATCTACGGTCCCTCTTTCCAAGAGCGAGTTCTGGGTAGAGTATGGTTTTCCACACTCTCTCTGCCCCATTTGTCCCGCTTCCGCGTGTCTGACTTTGATGACTCACCACTGGCCCCCTCGCAAGACGCAGAACAGGTCAAGTTGTCCAAAATCTATTGCCCGTTCCTCTCCAAAGGGTTTTGTCGTTATGGCAAACGATGTTACTACTCGCACCAAGCTCCTGCCGACGACAGTCATTTGCGTGATGCGAAAAACGCACAAGATGCGGAAAATTGCGAGTTTAACTTGGAAATCCGTTTCCCTCCTGGAAATCTTTACCCACAAGAACCGCCTTTGATCGCCTTTAGCGCCAGCTCGAATGCCTTCCCCAAAAATTTATCATTAAAAATTACCCAACGCTTATGCCATGAAGCTCGCTTACTATCTGACGATGGAGTGCCTTCCATTTTCAGCCTTATCAGCATTTTGGAAAATGAAGCTGAAATGAACCAAGTCGCCGAGAAACCAGACTTGAAGTATTCGTTTCCCAAACCAGTCATCAAGAATCCGGCTTTGGGTATGACCGTCAGCCAAGCCTCTTATTCTGGCAGTAAGTATAGTAATGTGCGAGGCAAGGTGGTGGACTGGGCAGCCACGAAATTGGAGAACGATCGGCTTCGGAATCGATTTAAAGAAAAAACGCAGCAGGCGGAGTATCGTAAATTTCAAGAATCGCGCCAAAACTTGCCGGCTTGGCAATCCTGTGAAGAGATTTTAGCCAAGGTCAGTCAAAGTCAAGTCGTCGTGATAAGCGGAATTACAGGTTGCGGCAAAAGTACGCAAGTTCCTCAATACTTGCTGGACGCGTGGCTTTCGCGGACGGGACCTAAAACAACAACGAAGGATCATTGTAATATATTAGTCACGCAACCCAGGCGGATATCTGCAATGGCAGTCGCAGAACGCGTTGCGGAAGAACGTGTTGAAAAGATTGGGAATGCTGTAGGATATCAAGTAACTTCCATTCTTGAAGACGGAATTTTTAGAAGTTCTTATTTATTTATTTTTTTGGTGGGTGATTGCTTTAGATCCGGTTAGAAAGCAAATGTTCCAAAAGTACGCGGCTCTTATTTTGTACCACCGGAATATTGTTGCGTAGATTAGAGTCTGATACCGGTTTGGAGGATGTAACGCACATCATTGTTGATGAAGTCCACGAGCGCAGCGAAGAAAGGTTTCGCATATTATAAATGCTATTTGTTTCTATGCTGGAATGTAAACTCTTTTGTGTAGTGACTTTTTGGTATTAGCGTTGCGAGATTTGCTACCTAAACGCCCAGATTTGCGCGTTATTCTAATGAGTGCCACCTTAAACGCAGATTTGTTTTCAAATTACTTTGGTCGCGTTCCAGTAATCGATATCCCTGGTAAGAAGAAAAAAATCAGTGACGTTTGTTGAGTGATATTTTCTTAAAAAGTATTCTTAATTTATCGTAGATTTTTCTTTTAAGGGAGAACTTTTCCAGTGGAGCAGTACTTTCTGGAAGATGCAGTCTACTTTACGAACTATGCTATGGAAGAGAATTCGCCGTACGCAAAAATTTTAAAGGATAAGAGCGAAAAGTTGGACAAGGAAATCTTTAAAGGCTTTGTTAGCAAAGATAGTTTGGGACAAGATGAATTCGAATTGGCTCGAATACGGGCTGGTCAAGAGGATTTTAAACCTCCCAAGGATAAAGTCCCAGATGAAGAATTGCAACTTAAAGCGCTTTTTTGGCGTTATTCTGGTAAAGTAGTCTTAGTGTATAAATTAGGTATTTTAAACCTTTTTTTTATATAGATTTGGATGAAGCAGTTCAGAAAACTGTTATAACGATGGACCCGGAGAAGATCAATTACGACCTTATTGAACAGTTGATCATATGGATCTTGGAAGGACAACACGAAATGCCTAAAGAAGGATCCATTCTTGTGAAAAAATAGCGTCTGTTGGGGAAAATTAGGCTAATTAGTGTTCATTTATAGGTATTCTTGCCCGGAATGGCAGAAATTATGGCACTCTATGACCAGTTACAGACCAACAGCGTCACTTCAGGTAGCAGAGCTATGCTAGTGCCATTACATTCAAGTCTTTCAAGCGAAGAGCAGCACCGAGTCTTTCAGTAAGGAAGAAAGGTATTTTTCAATTGGAAAAGATTTTGAAAAATTACATTGTAGACCTACACCGCCTGGGAAACGAAAGATAGTTCTTTCGACCAACATAGCTGAAACTTCTGTAACGATTGACGATTGCGTTTTTGTTATAGACGCTGGTAAAATGAAAGAAAATAAGTAAAAATGTCCATATTTTTTCCTTTTCTTGTTGTTTCATGTAATCTGTGTATAGATTTGATCCGGTGAAGAATATGGAAAGCTTAGACACTGTGTGGGTGTCAGTTGCAAACTCAGTGCAACGGAAAGGACGTGCAGGGCGTGTACGACCAGGCCATTGTTTTCACTTGTACACTCGGCATCGCTATGAACACAATTTGAGAGCTCAGCCGATTCCAGAGATACAGCGGGTTTCACTCGAACGTGTTGTGCTCAGAATCAAGGTTTTACCTCTGTTTGCCCAGCACAGTGTAAATGAAGTACTAAGTAACGTCTCTAACCCTTGGTTCCGTACATTCTTTTGTATAATAAGTGTTTTGTGAACTTTAGATAAACTTCTGGAACCACCGAATCAAGCTAGCGTAACTTCAGCCATCGATAGCTTGAAAGATGTTGGAGCAATGGATGACGACAACGAGCTTACTGCCTTGGGCTATCATTTGGCTGAACTGCCGGTAGACGTTAGGTAAAGTTGACAGTCTCGAGTTGGACTTTTTAAGTTTTTAGAGTGTCTATGAAGTTCTTTTCATTAGGATTGGGAAACTGATGCTGTTTGGATGTATATTTCGGTGTGTAGACTCAGCTCTGACCATCGCAGCTTGCTTGAGCTACAGATCCCCTTTTATGGCACCTTTTGCCCAACGTGAAGAAGCGCAAAGGAAATTAATGCACTTTGCTACTGCCAATAGTGACCAGCTGACCATATTGAAGGCGTATAAGGTAAACTAAACTCAGAAATAAGTCTTGAAAAGTGTTCGTACATATATCTTAAAGAGCTGGCAAGCACAAATGGAAATCTCCAATCAAGCCGCTTTTGTTTTTGCGCAAGAAAACTATCTTTCCATGAAAACCCTCAAAATGTTAGCTGAGCTCAAGCAGCAATACGTTGAATTACTGTCGGGTTTGGAATTCTTGCCTAGCGGGCTAAGCTCACGTGTTTTGCAACGTATGGGAAGAGGGAAAGCAGATGGTGTCATGCAAGCTACAGGCCCTGATGTAAGTTTCAAATTTTAGCTCCTAAGATCGTCATATATTTTGAATTGCAACTTAGTGGAATGTCCATGGGGAAAATTACAAAGTGCTAACATCCATTATATGCGCTGCACTGTATCCCAACATAGTCAAAGTATTGCGCCCGGTGCATAAGTATAAGGCTACATCGTCGGGAGCTATTCCTAAAGCTCTTGGACATCAGGAACTGCGTTTCTTGACCAAAAGAGATGGAATGGTAAGTTGGATAAATTTTTTAAAAATAACTAAAAATAGTAAAACAGAATTCACTTTAAAAAATACGCTTCTGGATAGGTTAATGTTCACCCGTCGTCGGTTTGTTACCAAACAGGTCATTACGACACTCCTTACTTAGTTTACCAAGAGAAAATGAAGACTTCTCGCATATTTATTCGACAAGTTTCGATGGTTCCAGCATTTCCGTTGGTGCTATTTGGAGGCAACGGAATTCACGTGGCGCTGCATCGAGGTACTTTTGTGATGTCTATGAACGAAGGATGGATTCAGCTAGTCTGCGAATCACAACAAGTAAACAAAAAATACACTTACTAGTTATAAAACGTTACTAATTAAAATGTTGGACTGTTAAAGGTGGCTGAACTTTTGCAAGAATTGAGGAAAGAACTAGACCAGTTATTAGCTGATAAGATTAATGAGCCTACGTTAGACTTGTTGAGTGACTATCGGGGCCAACGTCTCATGAGTGTAATTGTAAAAATAATTACGTCTCCTTAAAAGGCATTTATAGTGTAACTAATTTACTTAGAACCTGATTTGACTGTCAGCAATTTATTGGTTATATTATTACAAGGTAACTTTGTGGGTTTATACTCCTTGTCAAAATTGTGTTATAATAATTTAGTTTATAACTAAAGGGTTAAATTTCATCGCTTTGCTTCTTTGCGGACTCCAAACTTGTCGAATGAATACGTCGCAATCGATTCTTCGTTTTGAAATTGGGCCTTGTCGATACGCGACATAGGACTTCCTGTGGTTTGCAACCATGATTTCCTATAAATATAAACATACATATAGTACGACTTACGCTACGAGCAAACGAGCATTGAAAATAATCATCTGTTCGATAGAAAAAGTTATTTTTTTCGATTGTCAATATATTACATGGTAGCCACTTTATCCGTAGGGCCTTCCATAACGCCTTTAACAGTTCCTTGCGAAGTGTTCATGCACCAGCCTTTCAACCCCAGCTCGGTGCCTTTATTGGCGGTATGCTAGCAATTCGTAGACAATAAATAGCGTTACATTTCGTACACTTACGAAATTTTCACATGACAAGTTGAAAGGTGTGCATCCTCTCTTACCTTGCGAAAAAATACACCTAACATAGTAAATAAAAACAAAACGGGTTACCATATATAATAGGAAAATTATTATTGTTTTTTTTTATTTTCTACCTTGCACTTGTCCGTAAACCTCGAATTCGACACGAATTAAACTTTTTGCCATTTTACAGTACTGCATGCGTATTTTGCAGCTACGAATATCGGCTGCGAACTTGATGTGTACTTTTTAGTTTAAAATTCAAATTTACGCAGTGTGCTAGTAGCAGCTTTTCGTGAGCAGAAATAGAAAATGATAGAGGCGGACCAACCCAAACCGTTGTGAAATTCACAAGCACTTGGAGCGGTTTAGGACTTCAGCACCCACACTACACAAGTCTCTTGACAAGACAACTTCTCGTGAAACGGAACTGAACTTTAAAATAATATTTTTTTTTGTAAAGGAGGTCATACAGAACAACTTGACATTAGCAAGAATGTAACTAACTTTAATAGTAACCGATATATTAAAGAGGATGTCTCTCAAATCTGTTACGGCAACGCTGAGAATGGCAAAAAATCTGCCGGCCGCCATAAGAAATTAAAGCACGGAGTCCAAACTTCAGAAGACCAATATCACTTTAAATAAACTTCCTGATGTCAAATTACTTATCAGGAACCCCACTATAAATGTACTAAACTAAAAGTAGTTTTATAATTTAGTTCCAACGGTTTTTAGATTTTTCAGTGGAGACACGCATATTAGCTGTGTATTTACTTGCCCGACACCCAATGAAAATATAGCTAGCTTTACTTTTGAATAGCCGAGCTTATTCTAGCTTAAATAAATGTATTACTCAAAACAAGCTCAATACTCTAAAGCAACCCCCCCCCCCCCCCCGGAAAAAAGCTTTTAAAAATTTTGGCAGATGGGACTGTCTCCTTCTCTTGCTTGGCACATGATATCTAGATGGCGAAAATCTATTCCCTTGTACTGAATCATGTTAATAATAAGAGGTCTTTTCTCACGTATAATAACACCAGATGGTGCTAATGGCCTTGGAACAGGAGGAAACATTGCCGGAATTGGAGGTCCGTGGCTGAATGGATGACCATAATGACGGGGATTTGGAGGAGGTTGAAAATGTGATGGCCCATGAAAAAATGGCGGATTATGCATGTTGTGGAAAAATGGGGGATTGGGTAAGTCAAACATAGGAACATTTCGCTTACGTCGACTCCTCTTCTGTCTAGGCTCGGCGTTGCTCACCAATTCTACATTTGTAATAACATAATAAACTTAGGAGTTCCATTCAAATAATATCAACTTACCCTTCTTTTCTGGGACACTATCTTGGAAATCATTCGCAGCATCCGGCCTTTGATCGCCTACGAAAAATACGTGTTATATACTAAATTGCAGGCAAAGTAAAAATACATTCGAACGTTGAAGATGTTATTTCTCTCTTTTGAAAAACACAAGCTCATTTGATTTAAATGGACATTTCTACTTGAAAAAGCATAAAATGACTTCTTAAAAATTTCTTCAAAAGCTTTTCTGTCTTTGTGTTGTTGCGAAATACCCCTAGGTGGCAGTGTTAAGTACTTTTACCGCCATCAAGAACTTATTTCTAGACATAATCTATTGGGACAATTTCAGGCAGACTTTTCAATTACTGCAATGAATCAATTTTGGTTAAACTTCTAATCTTCTAGAAGTTAAAGGAATTCCTTACTTATATCTATGAAGGCACTCCTCCGCCCGGGCAAAACTTGCATAGGAGGAACGTGTTGCTGGTGCGGCATTGGCATCCCTGGCATAAATAAATTCCAGGGTAATCCTCCGCCAAACGGTTGTGGCGGTACCCCCAAAAAAGGACGAAAATGTAAACCAGCATGGACGGGGACAGGCTGGGTAGGATGGACACGAGATGGAGCTGAACTCGGTCCAGGTATTGCCGGTGATGGTGTAGTTGCTGGCCTAGTTTAAAATGTGTAAGTTTCACGACTTCATGAACTATAAAGTGGTATTAATTTTATACTTAGGTTTTTCGGGTTCCTTTTCAGATTTTGTATCATTAGAATCCACTAAAGCTAGCGAACAGCAAATTCCATTTCGGCATCGCTGAAGTAAAGTTTCCCGCCCTAAAGGAAAAGTGACAAGTGTTATACAACTATAAAGTTTAAGTTAAGTACTGTACATGAAAATAGCTAAACACTGTACTTTACCTCGATTTAAACAGTTGTCAATCGTCGTGCATTTCGTGTTTTCTGGACACCTGGATTGTATTGTCTCAGGGACTAAACATAGCAATAACAACACATACCATATATTTTTGTTACACATACTCGGTTAACTTCCAGCTTATGTATATTTTTCAAGGAAAGTACAGCCTTTAAAAATTGTTTGTGGATACGGAAACAACTACACCAACCACACGGCAAAACTGGCAAGCGAACAATGTACCCTAAAGTGTACAAATGCTAAAGGAGGAGCTAGCCTGCTGTTTTGTTAGCTGGCTGAGTTGAACTCAGTTGTCAGAAACGAATTTTTCATGTACCTTAGAACCTCCTTTCTTTTCTGGATCCGTGAAGGCTTCTGGGGGTGAAAAAAAGCCTGTATGGCCTTAGGATCCATTGATATTTGACCTGGGTGTATAGGAACGCGCATTGCTTCTGCGCAACCTTATCGCCACGTACTCAATTTGCAATAAATATTTCTTAAAAATACAATAAAATAATATCCATTTCCAAACTCTCAATATGGCTTATTTTGCGTAGATGAGAAATTAATTTGCATTTTTCACATTAGTGAAGGCAAAAATAAAACCAACACACTGTCTCATCCTCGGTATTCACATTAGCTATATTACTGTCAAGAAGTTTTGTAAAGTTTCGCCTACTTTTGAAATATGATTGCTTCTGCTTTCCATGCTATCATACCACAGAAAACCCAGCTTTACGGGAGCCTTAACTGCACTAGCTAACAAGCACTAATTCGCTAGGCGGCTGGCTAATTACTGCTAAAAACAATAACAACAACAACAAATAACAAGACACAAACTTCTCAACCGTTGATGATAGTTGTCCAAACCCAATTCAACCGCGTATTTCTGTAATAAATACAAGAATTCACTCTCCTAAGGACGGACAGTTTAGGGCTTAGGTGTATTCTTTTTATTTTTATAGGTTTATTCTTTATGTATCTAACAATTCAAAATAACGCTTTTCCTTAAAACAACGCGGTTATGAGCTTTCCAACGTCATGTGCGCAAGGTCTGATCCCTAAGCGGCGCTCTCCGAAGACTGCAGAATTTAGATTTATTTCTGTCTTTCGCATCCAGTCGAAAGCCGTATTTTCCCACCGAGATCCGGACTCTGCATTACGGTGCCCGTTTCAGTGGTGTCTTGGCGTTTGGCCTCAATTAGTGCGGCTGTTTTGTGCCTGTGATCCACAGTTTTATAGCGTCCGCAAAATGCCGCATATATTTTACAATTTCTGATTCCTGAACTTCCTCATAGTTGCTGCACCCACACTCGGACACATCTTTTACAAGCCCTTGATCACATTTGTTTTGAATTTATCCTGGGTATGATGACCCAGTACCTTTCTTCATAGTGCATCTTCGTGTTGAGACAAACCCAAAGTTAAACTGCTTTGTTACAACTTACGCGAAACATACCGTAAAAAATGAAATTCAAGTGCCCAGCTGAAGTATCTTTTCCAATGTTACCCGGTAAGATACTACATTGACCAACAATGAGCTAAACAGTGAACGTTACTAAAAAAAGAATTCTAGGACATATGTCATCCGACCTCCTGAAAGTTTCTAATTTTGCCAACGGCCTATATACTAAAGCCTCAGTCAGGACCCTCGCTACCTAGCGTAGCACATTTTTCCTATTGCAACACTCTTGGCGAAAAGCATAGTTATTATCGTGTAGGCCTAAAAGCGAAAAGTGACAGGGGAAAAGAAAGACAAACACCTTTGCTTGTTTAGCTGCTGTTGGCTTGGCATGAGTAATTTAACCAATGCCACCTCAGGAGACAAGCACATAGCCCCACGCCAGTATACAACAGTGTACGTTTAGCACCCCCCAGAAACGGGGTTGCAGACGGCGCCACTTGAGTTCGCTAATCCAACCAACCCTGCATACTCGCCCAAGGCTATGCACCGCCCACCTAGACACTATGACAGAGCCCAGAGCGGGACCCAGATGGCCCTAGGCTATTTCCGGGACTGTAATTTCATCCACGCTGCGGCTTCAACATTCTTGTCGACCACAGCGTGTCAAATGGCCGTGTCACATTTTTCTTTTTTTTCAGAGTTTCTCCTAAAGGCTATTACAAAAATGTCTTCATTTTTGCACTCCCTCCAGCAGAAATAAGGGGGAAATAGGTCGAACGACATTTTTTCTTTAACATCCAAAATAGACTTTGCTACCCGTAACAAAAAGAGGAGGCGAAGAAATTCCCTATAATATTCCGTGAGAACATAACGGTAATTCCCATCAAGTTTCATTCAGAATGACTGAGACCGGGTCTTCACACCATGCTTGTCATACGAATGGGCACGTTGTCAACTTCGACACTTGGTGAATCAGCTATAGCCTTGCTAATGACTAGTCCTGCAAACCAAAAAGTCAACACTACCATCTTTTATTTTTTTTAAACTGCAGCAAAGGAGCTTCTTAGCGTTCCACTAAACTTGTCGACTCTTGAAAAGAGTTTAACTCTCCCCTCCCAGAATAAAAGCAATCGAGAGTTCAGACGGCTCTTTTGCTGGAGCATATATGTGCATTTGGAGTAGATCCAAAATTTGCGTGAAGTTCCTTCCAGTCATTTCTTTTTGTTCTGGGGGCGGGCTTCATTTAAGCCAAACCACTTTACTGCAGCAAAAGCGCGACACAGAAATTTTAGACAGGGAAATTGCTTATGAGCCATGAAAGCTCTCGAGCGAAAGGTCCAAATAATGCGAAAGACATAGAAGTGCATATAGATTTTCTATGAATGAGGTCCTCGCCAGGTGTTCGAGGAGACGTGACAGATGACGGATGCTGGCTTAAACAAGTGCCAAGAAATGTGCATTTGGCTCGATACCAGCAACCACCATCTCGCACCATCTCGCACCATCTCGCCGAGAGGACAGTAGTGGGGGTTGCCTGCATGTCTGTCTGGACTAATACTGTTATACACAATCATACCAGAGATTTCTTAATCGGTATTTCTCTTTCACAGCCATTGCAACGCCTTCCTTCTTCGCCGTCATCATCCTCGCTCTCTTTCCGGTATCCATCCATACTCAAAGTAAGTATCGATATTCGGAACTTAAATTTGGGTTGTTGGGCAGAAATTATGAACTATATGTCCTTACAGGTAAAGTAATTCCAGCATCAGCAATCAACCGCTTAAACCCCGACGCCAGTAACGGTGAATCGGCACTACACTGCCAGAGCTTCTCCGAAGGCAATCGACACATGCAAGAATTTTACTCGCCCAACTACCCTAACCCTTACCCATCTAAAATTGACTGCATTCTCATTCTCAAAGGTAACGTTTTTTCACCTGGACCAAAATGAGTTCATCCTACGTGAGTTAAACTGTTTCCTAGCGGATTTCGGGTTCTTCATACGTATCGACTTCCGGGACCAATTTGAACTCGAAAGCAGTGACAAGTGCGAATACGATTTCTTGGAAGTACGGGACGGCGCACAAGGTTACTCGCCCCTCCAGGGGAAGTACTGCGGCAACAAATTTCCGCCCATCATCACCTCCAGTGACCGGTACCTTTGGTTGCGGTTCACCTCAGACGAGAATATTGAATACGCTGGATTCCGAGCGGTATACCAGTTCATTCCCAATACAGGTAAACGAAAACACGGCGTTCACCCAGGTTATTTCAGAGGTCCAAGGGAATTTTTGTTTCGTTTAGCTCTGAGTCGGCCGGATATTGGAGCATGCCGGATGGACATAGTTGGCATTGAAGGCACGTTTGGCAATAAGGACATAGCAGAGGACAGGATGAATTACACATTAGAAAACGACACACCTTTGGATTGCATCTGGGTAGTGCATGTCAAGACAGGATGGAGGGTAAATTTTTTTTTTTAATTAAATGACTTGTCAAAACAGCTGTCAATGACGTGTTATTGTAGATTCAGCTTAGCTTTCCGCAATACAAACTAGCAGAGCCCAATGACTGCGAAAAGAATTATATCGAGGTGTTTGGTGAGAAAACCGACCTGAAGAACAGAATCAAGCAATTTTGTGGCTCAGCCGTGGAAACGGTTACTTCCCAAACGAACATTCTGAACGTCCGGTTCTTCGCTGTCGCCAAAAATTCGCGATCCAAATTTGAAGCTCTTTATACAGCCTACCGTGATTACGGTGAAGTAGGCCGCTGCCTGCCTAACGAGTACGATTGCGAAGACGCCACTTGCATCGATATATCTCTGCGTTGTAACGGTCGCATTAACTGCAAGCATCGCTGGGATGAAGAAAACTGCAACCTCGTCAAGAACAGCTTGCTTTTACTGTCGTCCGATCACATCATCATTATTCTGACCATCGGGTGCTTGATTATGTTCAGTATGTGTTTTGCCTGCTTCTTCAATTGCTTCCGCAAGTTGAGGCAGGATCACCACGTGTACCAAGCGCGGCGCTCCCGTTCCAGGGAAGATCACCTGGATCGCATTGGAGAGTTACCCCCTGGACAAGCTAAACTGCTCATGGCCCACAGTCAGAGTGCCGCAACTATTCATCGGCCAGAACCACACGAAGACCTCTACAATGAACGCAGTATTCGATCTATTTCACGCTCAATGACAAGCGCAGAGCCACCATTACCAGCGGACGAGGCTTCAGTACGACAGATTAACGGCTACGTTGATTCGCGGCGTGTGGCGTACGAGTCTAGGCCGTTGAATCCAAATGCGGATATCGAACGAGGCCGGCCCCAGAGACAAGACGAGGAGGACGAGGACAGTGAAGACTACGACAGCGAAGACCAGCCATCGGTGGAAATGGTGGACAACGCTTGCCAAACACGTGATTCCTTGTTCAACACTCGAACTTCCCATAATGATTCCCGTGCAAGCTCGGATCAACGCCAACCCGCATGGGCCGCAACGGGAGCCAAAGCTTGGCCGCCAGCTGGCTCTGCGTTGCCTTCCCAGCAACCTAAAGATCACACATACAAGGCCGAGACGCTAGTGGAAATGGCCGGTGTTCGAGGTTACAGTGTTGGCTCTGCCAAATCCGGGCCTGACGTAACGGTTTTTCACTGACACTGAAGTTATTTTGAAAAGAATCACGTCTATGCGGAGTATTTTCTACTGAAAAACTCAAGTTGAAGTTGCAGCTAGCATCCTTACCTACGATGAATAATCTACGCTCAAGATGAAGATGCACTTAACTTTCTTTGGACAGTCTAAGCCAGCACCGAGGTTTAGTGGAGGGGACCGTGCCGTGCTACGTTGAAGAGTTGTGTATAGTAGATATAGTGAAGGCCTTAAAAAGTGTTGTTTGGGAAGAGAGGAACTACGCTCATCAGTCACCCTAAGTTATTGGACGTAACCTTGAGGTGGATTTTCAATTGTGAATCAGCAGTGTACAGGGAGACAATTTTTGCTTCTCCATTTTAATAGAGTCCAAACTCATAATACAATATTCCACCCTTGTTTGAAAAACCATGGTTTTATACAATTCTCCTCTAGATTAATCATTTCCTCTCATATCTTTTCAATCCAGGATTACTATGAAAGTTTTCTAATTACAAATTAAAAGCATATCCAGAAAGGAAACGAAGCTTGGAGAACATTACGCATCATAACATCCGCTGCAGTCAACTTTCTTTAAGAAAGTCCATCGTACAAAAGCCGCGCTCGTTTTGCATCGTCGACTTAAACTTAGAATTGCCAGACTTCCTTGACTTTTGCTTAGAAGCGTTCGTTTTAGCCTAAACTTTGAAAGTTTACCGAAGTCGACTTGGAAAGTCTTGAGTCAAAACGAACGCTTATAAGCAAAAGTTTACAATTGCTCCACACTTGGGGCGGTGCTTGTAGAAAATAAACAAAAGCAATGTATGAATTGTTCTATAACTCTTTTCCAATGAGGGAACAACTGTGCTTGTGCGACTGTTGTGCGAGGAACAGCCTGTTCCAGCGACGTTGTTTGTGGTTCTGTGCAGAACAGTTTTGTTCCAGTGAGGGAACAACTGTGCTGTGCTTCCAGTTTTGCTTCCAACCGCAGGAACAGAAAAAAAATTGTTCGCAAAAATTCGTCGACTTGTGCCGCACAGTCGTGTTCCAATGATGCACAATGTAAACAAACGTCGCGGCACAGGCACAGTTGTTCCCTCATTGGAAAAAGGCTTATCGACAAAGGCGATAAATAAACAATGGGCGTGGTTAAGTTTAAGTCTGGGGTCAAGAGTACTGACTTGCCTGACTTTGGACCAAAAAGTCGACTTCCTAAGTCGACTAGCTAAAGAAAACGCTTATAAGCCCAAAGTTTAGCAAAGTCTACCTATCTCGAACGCTTATAAGCGCAGTCTTGGGTAGACTTTTAAGTCGGCTTAAACTTTAGTCAAAACGAACGCGGCTAAATAGTCACAGCGCCAATACTGATAGCGGAATCTTTGAAAGAGCAAACCAAACCTGCGCAAAGCTAACCGTCTTCAAGGTTATGTCCTACAAAGTTTCGTGTCTACGCACTTAACCCAACGCACGCTATACTCAGACCGAAGTCAGTAGACAACGAATACACACAATCACAAAGATATCAGACCTGACTTAATAAGTTACAAATTATGTGGGCGTGTGCAAACAATTTGGCAAATCGACCCCTTAGAGCCCTCAACCTGCTCGGTTTCCGGGGTTCGTTTGTGTGTCACAAAGCTACATTAGCAGCAACGCAAGTGGAGTACACTAAGTTAGACAAGGAAGAAGAGCTTCGCCATGCCAAACCTTTTGATCAAGTTCCAGGAGCCAAGATTCTCCCAATTATTGGTACCATGTGGCAAGTGCTACCCCCCTTCAACAGTAATTTCGAATTCACTTCCGTTTGTTTAGCATTAATTTTTTTCTCTTTTCTTAAAGAAAATTTTGACCTTAAGCAATTCTACAACCTTTCGCTGAACCAGTACAAGAAGTATGGTCCAATTTGGCTAGACGTAATTCCCATAAAGGGACATATGGTCCATATCGCTAGCAATGAAGACGTGGAGAAACTCTTACGACTAGATGGGAAATTTCCTGAAAGGGCTCCATTGGAAGCTTTGAAAAAATACAGAGAAGATCGCATAGAAAAGTTCAGCACGGCAGGAATTTTGTGCACGTACAGTATTTAAGTGTTTCAAATGTATTCCTTAATTTTGTAGCGGAACGTATTTCTTCGTTAATTTGGTTACGAAAAGTATTTCGGTTTTTCAAATTTATTAATTAATTTGGTAGCAATGGCGCGGAATGGTGGAGTGTGCGATCCAAAGCTCAGCAGCCCATGATGAAGCCCCAAAATACCTTACTATACCTGCCTAGCATGGCCGAAGTTGCGGAGCAGATGGTGTCAAGGATTCGAGTCATTCGTAACCAGCAAAATCAAGTTCCCGATGACTTTTTAACGGAAATGTACAAATGGGCCTTAGAATGTAAACCACCGTACTACAAATTACAAAGAGAACCTTAAAGTATTGTACACTCTTTGTTTTCTCAGCGGTCAGTTTGGTTGCCCTGGATACTCGTCTGGGTTGCTTGGACGAAAATTCACCAGCAGATTCTGAACCGCGCAAAATGATCGAAGCCGTCATCGATGCATTTGATGCAATGTTCAGGCTTGAAATGGGCTTGCAATTATATCAGATCTTTCCAATTACCAAAGATTGGCGTAAAATGGTCAAAGCGCAGGACTACTTTACCGAGTAAATTGATATTTCTTTATTTTTTTACGAAAAAAGCGTTCCATTGTGAAATTTATAACTTGAATCAAGAACTTCAATGAAATATATCGAACGAGCCATGGAAAGAAGTAAAGCCAAAGTGGCTCTTGATTCTGGTAATCAATTAACCATGCTAGAAGCCATGCTGATGAGAGGCATGGAAGTTAAAGAAGCTGTTACCATGACCATCGACATGTTAATGGCCGGGATAGATACCGTAAGTTGTCTTTCGTTTGATTATTTCAAAGCAATTTCAACGCTTGATCCCCCTTTTTCCCAGACTTCGAACACGACAAGCTTTCTATTATATCTACTAGCCAGGAATCCTGAGAAGCAAGAGCTTTTGCGCCAAGAAATCGACCGTATCTTACCATCCAAGAGCACGCCCATTGAGCCTGCCCATATGAATGAACTACACTACCTGAAGGCCTGCGTCAAAGAGAGTTTAAGGTGCAAATGAAATTTAGTGCGAAAGTCGGATGTTAATAACGTGAACTAGAGTTATGCCGGGCACGGTTGGTTTTGCAAGAACTTTAACCGAAGATGCCGTTTTATCCGGCTACCGTATACCAAAAGGGGTAAAAGCCAGCCAACGTTTCAAAAGCCCTTAAATAACGTTATTTTTTTTAACGTGTAGACTATAGTCATGGCCCACGGACAACTTATGTCACGCATGGAAAAATATTTCTCAGAGCCTGATTCCTTCATCCCAGAACGCTGGATTAAAGGACACGCATTAGAAAGCCGCGCCTCTCCTTATACAGTATTGTCTTTCGGGTTCGGTACACGTGCCTGTATCGGCCGCCGCTTAGCTGAACAGGAAATGTATTTGCTGACTATCAAAGTTTTGCAAAACTTCCGAGTCGAATTTCACCACCCCGATCTAGGGATCGAGCTTCGTCTGCTAAATATTCCTGACCAGCCATTGCGATTCACTTTTGTAGATCGCTAAAGAATTTTTTTGTCAGTTTATTGCAAGTAACTGCTATTACAAATGAATTTCAATGGGTTATATTTACACTATACTTAGTCTGCACGTCGCTAATTTGTTATGCATTGAAAAGTAACCTAGGATTGGTATGTTCAAACATTTTCAAAATTTCTTATGATATATATGTACTGGGTTTTCTCGTATATTTTGTAACTGATGTCTTTCTATATACAAGTTTTTTATTGTTTTTCATTTAAAAAAAATAAACACATGGAAACCTGTGCATGCTTAAATTGCCATAAAGGTTTTTGGTTGTCTGCCAATGGCCAATCTTTGCTGCGTCACTGTCCTGATAGTGTTATTCGTATCTTGATAACCCACGCAGTCCCCATATCCGCAGACGTTAGACTACACGAGTTAAAAACCACTTAGTCACTTAGTAAATAATGATGCAAACTGCCGTGAAGTCGAGTGTCTTGTGCTGGCTCAGTACTAAGGTACTAAGGTTGCAGCCGTTACTGATTCGATCTAAAGCTTCTGTGTCAAGTACTGGGCCTGTACTCCAGGAGGATTTCCTGCAAGCTAAAAGCTTCGATGAGATACCTGGTCCCAAGATACTCCCTATATTGGGAACTGCCTGGCAATTTATTCCTCCCTTCAACAGTAAGGGTCACCAAACATAACTCCAACCTAATTTCGTTAAACTTATATTATTATAGAAAACTATGATTTGACACGGTGGCATCGTCTAACCATGAGACAGTGCCTCGAATACGGTCCTATTTGGAAAGAAAGCTTTCCCGGGCGCGGAATCATAGTGAACACAGTGGATGCTAACGACATACAAAAGGTGCTTTCTGCAGACGGCAAATTCCCCGAACGCATTACCCTTGACTCCATAACGAAATACAGGAATGATCGTATTGATAAATACGAGACACTTGGTATCATATTCGGGTAAATTTTTTCGATTTCGGCTACAAAGCGGATAAAAATTGATAAAAGACTTTGCTATCTAATTTCCGAGTGTATCTATATATTACGTATAACGTCTTGTTAATTGTTACCAAAGGAACGGAGAAGAATGGTGGCGCGTAAGGTCCAAAGCTCAACAGCCTATGCTACGTCCGCAAAATACATTACTTTATTTACCTAGTATGTCACAGGTTGCTCAGCAATTGGTGGACAAGTATGTTCTTGACTATCTTAATATTCATCTAACATTGTCTAAAAACTATACGCCTCAGGATACGACTTATTCGAGATGCAAACAATGAAATGCCTGAGGACTTTATGCAAGAGCTGTACAAATGGGCGCTAGAATGTAAGATTTAAAAGATTTGCCAAGCGAACTAAGCTTGAGTAAGAAGGCTTTTTATAAAAATTATAAATATGTGCTCCTAGCCGTTAGCCTGGTGGCACTAGATGCCCGTCTCGGGTGTTTGGACGCTAATTTACCACCGGACTCCGAACCGAGTAAAATGATTCAAGCCACCAGCGATACCTTTGAATCCATACAGAAGCTGGACCTATCGATTCCATTCTGGAAGTACTTCCCCAGCAAAGCTTGGCGAAAGTTGGTGAAAGCTCAAGACTATTTCACAGAGTACGTAAAACTAAATGCTTATAGTGTTTCAGCTAAACTGGATTGAATAACTCTTTTTCGTAGCACATCCATTAAATATATTACGCAAGCAATCGAAAAAAGCAAAAGCAAAGCAGAATCCGATGACAATAGCCAATTAACCATGTTGGAAGCTATGTTGCAGCGTGGCATGTCACCTAAACAGGCAGTTACCATGACCATTGATATGCTCATGGGTGGCATCGATACAGTTAAATACGCAACAAAACTTATTTTTCTGTTTTTAAGAAAATTCGATGAAAATAATACTTTGCTCTGCTATAGACTTCGCATACCACAGGCTTTTTCCTCTACTTGTTGGCAAAGAATCCAGAGAAGCAAGAGCTATTGCGCCAAGAAGTGGATCGTATTTTACCCTCACGAGCCACGCCCCTTGAAGCGGCTCACTTGAATGAATGCCACTATCTGAAAGCGTGCGTTAAGGAAAGTTTAAGGCTATTTCCGGCTGCGTTGGGAGTCAATCGAGTAATACATGAAGACCTCGTGCTATCAGGCTACTTAGTACCCAAAGGAGTATGTTTTATGAGCATTTTTTACATAAAAGCATAAACAAAAACTTTTTTTGCCATTTTTTCAGACTATAGTTTTCTGCATGCACCAAACGTCGTCACGCTTGGAGAAGTATTTCCCAAACCCGGACACTTTCATTCCTGAGCGTTGGATCAAAGGAAACGCCTTAGAAAGCCACGCCTCTTCGTATGCTGTTATGCCTTTCGGTTTTGGTACACGCGCATGTATCGGCCGACGTCTAGCTGAGCAAGAGATTTACCTTTTTACCATAAAAGCTCTACAGAATTTTCGGATCGAATTCCATCACCCAGACTTGGACGCACTTGTCCGTCTTGTTAATGTCCCTGACCAACCTTTGCGCTTCAAGTTTATCGACCGATAGTTATATTCCATATAAGCTCATTCATTTAGATTTGGATTTCCATAATCTAAAACTAATATATCTATATAACCTAAGCTGATCCAAACATATTTAGAAATTATGAGCAAATACTATGGAGCTCGAAGTTAAAGTTACGCAAGGATGTCACTGATGGCGCCTGTAGCCTACGTGTTATTATGAATTGCAGCTCATCTCTAGCACATACAATAAATAGTTACGGTACCTGAAAACTGTAGTTCGTTTAGAATATAATGCTGTAAGGTCCGGGAAATCATTTATCATTTCCATTTTCATAGATATTTTCATTACACTAGTTAAAAGTTTGTCGTTATTTGTACTTTGATTCAGTACAATTTGCCATAACAACAAAGCTAGGGCTTTGGCATCAAGCCGCTTGATGCCAAAGTGTTCCATAGAGGGCTGTCCAACTGGCAGCCCGAGGGCAACCCGTCCCCGGCGAGCCACGCCTCTACGCGAAGCTAAAGCGTACTTAGCTGCCCGTTGCCTTGTTTTATTCTTGTAAATTTCGTAGGACATTTCGTGTATAAATCCACGTGCCAAACACAATTGATTGGATTAGTTGGGACGCCAAAGATACAGGTATAGTTGCACTCATAAAGAAATAGGCTTTGAATATACTAAAAGTTTTGGTAATCCTTATAATAGGACCTTGATTAACCAAAAAAATATTTATATTATATATAAAATATGAGTCAAAAACAGACGAAAGTAAATGGAACAAATGGAAGCCTGCCTACGACTCTGGATTCCTCCTGGAAACGAGCTTTCCAAAGCCGTGCTACCTGGCCAGATAAAGTAAATTGTCTGATGTTGTAATTTATAAACGTCTCTAATCGAAATTCTTTTTAGGATGAGTTTTTGGATGTTATTTATTGGACCAGACAAGTGCTTGGGTTGGTTTTAGGCGTCGTCTGGGGCGTTTTAGGTTTCCAGGGCTTTACTGGTTTGGCTTTGTAAGTTTGTCTAACTCTACATGATTCACATGGAAGTTTTAAATTTTCTCTATAAGAATAGGTTCGCTTTAATTAATGCTGGCCTTCTGTACCTTTACTGTACTGCATTCCAAAACATTGACGAAGACGAATATGGAGGTGCATGGGAGTTAACCAAAGAAGGGTAAAATCTCTTTCTTAAATTAAAATCAAACTGTTTGAAACTGACCTTTTTTTACTTTCTTTATCCCTAAATAATCTCTGAACAGTTTTATGACATCGTTTGCTGAATTTCTGGTAATTTTTTGTATTTAAAAAATATTAAAAAAGAAGTTTCTTTCGTTAAAAGTTCATTTCTGCTTTGGGTTGTAGGTCGTTTGGATTATCTTCTATTCAGGCTTGCATTTTGATTGACAACAAGTCTTTTTTTGTACCCGTTTTTTCATTGCGACCGCCATGCCTTCCATGAAAAGTTAAGTTGAGCTGAACCTCAGTCCTCCAATTGCTGACCTCTCACATAACCGTTCTCATAATTACCATTAACATCGATTTATCGCGAAATGGTATGCAAAAGGAAAGTGCAACTGATAACTGGTACACAGAACGGAATTGTTTGAGTTGTTACGTCCTCGTATTTGTGCAAGTATGAAATAGTAGAAGAATCCTAAATTAGACCTTTTAAGAAAGTTGCATTTTGCTTGTTTTCTTTATTACTCAATCAATATGGTAACATAATTTGTCAAAATTTGCCAACTTTTAAATCCGCGTATGACGTGTATGGGTATCGGGAATCCGTGATTGAGATCTGTTGCCAGAAGACAGTGCAATCATCTGATTTGCTCCGCTTTTACGCGAATCTCGGCCGTACCACAGGTCACCCCAGAGCTGACGCGCATTACGTTCGCGCAGGACAAAAAACACAAAAATAAAGAAACCTTGAAGGGAGTTAAAGATACAGAAAAGATACGTAAAGAAAATCCCGGTGTCGTTTACCGTCATAAAGCCAAAAACCCATGACAAGCCTAGTAAGAAAAAAACGCAGACGCTCATGTTGAATTGCTGCAGCACTAGACGGCTGTGGGGTTGATTCGTCCGCAGTTTAGCCCGACAGCATACGACGCTGCGAATAATGAGAGCAAAGATAGCGATATTGACCGCAAGAATAGCACTGATGGGGCCTAAGACGGCGGGGTAAAAAGCATCTTTGCCGATCCAACATCGTGGATTGTTGCGATAAATACTATCTTCGTGGTCGTACAACAGGACAGCCATGACCGGTAGAATAGGAAGACCCCAGGCGAAAGGCGTGGTTTTCCACATGAAACGCGCAATGTATGTGCCCATGTACTTGACGAGTCGGTAGTACTGATGAATGGCTTCTACCAGCATCCACGCAAAAGAAACTAATAAGAAGTAATGCAACGCGATGGCCACGTACTTGCAGAGTTGCCGTTCTGAGGTTAGGTCGAAACCAGCCAGGAAAACAGCCAAAAAACCCAATAATGCTAGCGCCAAATTGAAGAGGACTTTGTTACCGGTAGACTTGCGCCACTCTGGGAAGAGCAGGAATGTGAGAACCACACAAACCAGTCCGATAAGTGACAAGGAGCAACCGACGATCGTAATAATGTTCAGGGTAGTAGCATGCAGTTCGTTTTCTTGTGCTAAATTTTCGTCGTAGACATTGAAAAGCTCGGCGTAGAATGATAGATGGCTGCACTGGCAGACATCCAATCCATCTCGGCGACCCACGTACCGGCATTTGTCAGGTGACCACCCTCCGCGGTTCTCGTTTAGATGCTTCTGCCACGAAACGCAGATCGGTTTCTTGTTACGCAAAGTAGGACGGAAAGCAGCGCTGATTGGAGCACTGAGCGCCATTTCTTCGCTAATGCCACGGACGTTTATTTGTGCAATGGGACTGTTATACCGATATCCAGCGCTGGCTTCGTACTGCTTGGGATGGCTGTAGTTGAACTGGTAGATTGACATGGTTTCGTTTTCGTTGGTTAGTGCACTTGCCTCCATGAAACGCCCGTCTTGAAGAACGGAAAAAGAAACGCGCTGGGAATCGTTGGTAGTGCTCGAGTGGTTGAGGATCGAATCGGGAAGTAGGACAGCCACATACGCATCGCTTAACAAAGCTTCAGGAGCTGACTCTTGCAGTGAGGATTTGTAGAGTGGGCGGGTCTCAATATTCGCGTATTGGAAAGTATCATCCTTGGTCTTGAGATTAGCCTCGTAGCCGATCAGGTCATTCGACACATCGTAAGCTTCGACGAGTATGAATTCGCTGGTTGCTCGTATGCTGCTTTCCCCGGCTTCGATAACGGCTCGATTTTGCACATCTTCTAGGGCGGTGATGAAAGCATTGGATGCATTCAGCAAGCGCTGGGTTGTAGCCAGCTGTTCGGCGTCTACTTTTATTACCTGCAAACAGTTACATTTAATGCGCGATCTGTCAGTTTGCCGTATCAAACTTACGTTATCCAGAATGGCTACACTCTGGTTAAATTGCATGGCTCCGACGACTTGGTGCGAGCAAAGGGCAGTACCTAAAGCGAGAGCACTCAGTTTGACGTCGACGGTTTGGGGATCCCAACTGTGTGTGATGTTTAGCAAGTCTTTCAGTGGATCGCTGTCTGCCGTGGATCCCGATTCACTCTTGTTTTGCACCAAGTTCCATAAACGAACTGTTGTTTCCGAAGGTTCACTGCAGATTTCCTGTCCAATCGGCTCTTCCAATAGTCTGTCTCCAACCTTCTCCCCCAAAAAATAAAATAATAATTGAATAAATTAGATGTTGTCCGATTGGATACGATTTACTTGTATCGAACCCCAGTCTGCACCAGTCTGTAGATCGTCTTCGCATCTACGCAGTAGGATATGTCCAGTAGGGTCTACGCAGAGTTCTTTGGCATAAATCGTTACTCCGACTGGTGTCAAATCCCACGTTAGGCTTTCTGGGCGATCCCAACTGATCGTACTCCCATCTTTCTCCGGTTGTAAAGTTGTTGTAATAGCTGAGCAATAGTCGATACTCCGCACGTATATGTACTCCAAATTGTTGTTGTAACTCTTAACGTTCTTCGCTGGAGCTGTTCGTTTAATGGAATTGCTTTTCAGCAGTGCGTCTCGTAGGAGTTGTAGTAGTCGTACGTCCTGTTGCAGGCTAGTCAAAACAGGAGTTGAATTACCCTGGGTGATTTGGCACTCGATTCGGTAGTCTATACCCAAGCTTGTCTTGTCGTACGGAAAAAATCCTAAAATCTTGACGGATATCTTGATTTCCTTGCCGATTATTGAAGATGCTTTGCGCAGCACTCTGGAAGTAATATTACCGCTAATAATGTTACCGTACTGCGTCCCGTAGAGACTCTGTTGCCAAGTCGCATCGTGCAATGTACTGTTGTACGTATCGTTGCGCATGACACTTCGCGCGATGTAGACGTGCCGACCGCGCAACTTGGCGTATTCAGTATTAGATCGAATCAGAACTCGAGGGGATTCCAGCCACATGTAGCAGGTCAGTAGGCCAGTTTTGTTGACCAACATCGGCACTGATTCTGTGTATGAGTCTTGAAACATACCATCTAGAAAGCAATACGGCAAAAGAGTATTGCCCGTGAATGATTTGGGGGCTTTTGAGGTCTGTTGCGACTTGGTATTGTGGATCTCTATTAGGTCTTTGAAGTTCAAGCTTGCATTGATTGGCTGTGCCTTGAAGTTTGGTACATTTTCTTTCAGCTTAACTTCGTACAGGTTTTGGCTTTTCGTGTGAATGTGCAGACTGTGCTTCACACTTGATCTGACTTCCATTTGACAAATGTAACTTCGAAGGGTCATAGTGGCCGGTAGGGGCCTCCACTGTCCGAAAGTGTCAATGTATACACCGTAACCGTTCACGAAGTCGTTGTCCAAGGATAAAGGAGTCCAGTTCTCGTACCCATTGGACGAGCATTCCGTGCTGTTTAGCTCAGCAGTACCATAGTGCCAGCAGTACTTGCCGTTGTCGTTGACGCGTCTAAGTCCAATCCAGGCCGGTAGGTTATTAGGACTTTCTCCGTCTCCAAATGCGTAAACTTGGCCCACGACAATTTGCAACATACTGTCGTTGATATACACCAAAGAAGCACCGGCAGCTACGCAATTATTGCGGGCTTGATCCCAAGTAATAGCTTCTACTGATTGGAATCTTTTGAAACACGTACTTTGCATTGGAATCACACGATGTGAGAACCAATTTAACGGGCATTGGAAAGGTTTGATCGTCGTAGTGACCGAAGTTTTGACAAACTGTTTGGTCAGGCATACTGCGGGTAACTGAGCGGAGCAATCCAACATCCGTAAGTAGTTGAGTCCTCGATCCAGGGCCAAACACATGGCTGCAGTTTTGTTATGCTGCGGGGTGTCAACAAACTTCAATTGCGTCAAGTTCTCTGGAAATGCCGCTGAAACAAAAAGTTAAAGACAAAACTGGCGGTTTTTATACCACTAGTGCGATTGTATACAATCGTACGTCTTACTTGGTTTTTTCCAGAGGAAAGAGATGTACAGCTGTCCGTATCGCGTGTACCGTCTTGCTGGTAACCAAACTAATTGAGATGTGTCATCTAGAGACATATTGGAAGCCGCAGCCAGCCAGTCCATGAAGCCAAATAGGTCAGAATGTCCGTTAGGATAGTACCCAAAACATTCGCTCATGGCAGCCTCCCAGGCGTGCTGCTCGGTTAACCTGAAGCAACCCCGATTCCCTTCTTGGTAGCCCATTGGACAGAAGGCAGCATTGGAATATTTGTATTTTTTGCAGTCCTAGAGTAATCATAATAATTTAAAGTTTTTTTTTAGCATTTTTAACTACGATTGTATTTGCTATGATTTGTACTTGCGAGGGGAAACGCGTCCATGCCGCCCCGTAGAAGTAATTGGGGTAACAGAAGCGGGATACTGGTTGGTTCTTCATGTTCAAGCATAAGGGTTCGCTTGCTACTGCTGCAGGAATGGTGGTTCCCCAAGTCAGCCGAGTTTCCTTGATTTGCATGGAAGTGGACTGACACCATTCGGCATAAAGAATAGTAAGACTTAACCCAGCTCCTCGAAACCCAACCCGAGCGGGATTTTGGATCGCTAACCATTGCTGAAAGGCAGCCGTACCGTTCCATCCTGCGAACCATGCAATCGCTGCACCGTAGTTGGATTTGTCCTAATTTTGCAGCATATACAATATAATATGTGTGATTATCCTATAGCGATTTATTCACTTCAAAGGTTTTCTTTGGTTTTACCTCTCCTACGTCAATATACACCGTAATATTCCATGCGACGGAGGTTAAATTGTTTACGAATACTTGTCGTTCCACGAGACAGTCCCAGTTAAGCTTTTCGACTGCGTGAGATACATCAAAGTAACCCTTGGCTTCGTTTTGCAGTACCTAAAATGGTGTATTTTTATTTGTTTAGATTGTGTAGGGCAGAAATAATTTAGGTAGATCGGACTTGTTTATAGAATATTTTTATACTGTCCATAAAGGAATCGAGAGTCAGCGAAACGGATCTATGTCTAACCACCAAAATTTGGTTTAGACTTTCTGTCAAAGTAATAAGCGTATTGTTGGATGTAGTGCGGGTTTTGTTTCCCAACTGTGCAACTTCGCAAGCGTATGTTCCTTGTTGCGAGTAGTAGGTAGCACCTATGCTGGCACTACTTTGCTTAGTGCGGTCGTACACCGTTGCCACGTGTAACATCTGCAATGAGGTAACTCAAATTATGTCAAGCCCTTCTATTTCGTAAATACTTTTTAACTACGAGCATAATTACTTGAGGTTTTAAGTGCAAATATACGCCATCTTTAAGCCATGATATGAATTTGGGCCGGCGTGGAAGGGAGGTTTCGGAGGCTTCCACGACACAATGGAGTTGCACTGTACTAAAGTCTTCCCTCGTCACACGCAAGTAGTCGCTTATTATAGACGTGTCCTTACTCCGAACTTTCAAAACCACCTGGAAGGAATCCTCGGGAAGTTCTATGAAAATAATTATAGTGATACCTAGGAACTACCCTCTGTTACATAATGTATTAAACTATTCTAATATCTTTTAATTCTTCTTTAACCTTACCTAAGGCTGCTTCAATTTTTTCGCGATTGCGAGCAAGTATGACACACATGGCGTAATTTTTCTCTTGGCAGGATGTGGTTTCGAACAACACCGTTCGATTGGCACGGACACACCCGTGTTGTGGTAGGGGGTGACCGTTGGCAAACTGTTTCTTATTGTATTCCCAGTATACTAAGCGGAGTAGTGATATTTCAAAAATATAGTCTCGAAAAGGTAAATTAATTTTAAGAATAGTACAAGGTGAAATATTCATCCACTGAAAGCGGGAATTGGTCAACTTGAGGCTCAACCAAGAATACGTGGTTTCGGAATCCAGGAGCCAATCGTCCAAGTACTACAAAATAAATTTATTTAAGTGCATATTGTTTACGGTAGCAAAGATATTCACATGGTAAACGATCGACTTACAGCTTGATGATCCAAGGCAGGTAATTCTCCACCCTTTTGGATACACTGACCATAACTGTTATCCCACGTTTCAGGTTCGAGTCGTTGATAACAAAAGATTGACCCCGTTGGGCAAATCCATGAAGTACCGGTCGATTTTTGTACCACTGTAACTAAAAGTATAAGAAATAAAAGCCCTGCTCGGCACGACATGATTTTAAGGATACTGTTTACTCTTTACTAAACGGATCTCTTCAGGCGACCTACGATAACTCTCCGTTGTGGTTTTATTCTCTAGAACAGGAAACGGGAAACAAATCTTTTTTCATGCGGTTTGGTGATTTTGATCATCTTTTTATTTACTCTCCAGGAAATAATGAAATATGCTAATAATGACGTTATAAAATTCTCAAACCCTTTACTGGAAGCAATCTGTTCGAAATCGTAACATTTAATTAAGTCGCTGTGACGAAGATTTATATTCATTTATATTTAAAGTAGAATTTATTGTCTAATTAGATTTTATAGTTATATGCTTAAAAAAAGGCGAGGAGTAATTGACCTTATAAGTTCTTATGATTTTCCTGTTCTGATAGTAATTATTAATATATCTGAAGGAATCGCAGTTATCCGGGTTTTGACCGGAAACCAAGGCGGATCGAGCAGCTTGTGCCATCTGTAGACGCCAGCACAAAATGACGACCCAAACACACGTGGTGATGGAAATATTGGCGCAAGCCGATTTTGGACTAAAAAGCGACCATAAGGAGAAAATAGTGCATTGCCTATTCACTCGAGCTCACTTAGAGTAAACATTTAAAACGAATTTAAATTATCATTATAATACGTTCGTTGAATTCTAGGGATTATGATTTGGTGCGACTTTGCATAGACAAACCGTGTGATCTGGGCCAGGAAGAGGATTTTCTGGAGGAAGACAACAACGAATTGATTAGCGAACAAACAAGTCTCACGACCTTTGAAGATAGTGTTTTCTTGAAAGCCTGGGAACTATTTTGGACGGAGAATGGGGCTCATTTGATATTGAAATCATGGGTTGCCAAGTATAAAACTTTCATTGATCCTTCTTTCCTGACTTCTCCGGAAACCGACGAAGTTCAGTTAAAGCTAGAAGAAGCTGAACTAGCTCAAGTTCCTTGTGAAAGTACATCAGAGACAGCAGCAGTGAGTGACATTGAGCAAGAAGACTGGAACACACTTTGGATCGAAAATGAGCAAGATTTATATCACCAATATTACAGCTGGTTTTACCAGCGTTATTACGCCGAAGATCAAAACAGTTGTGGGCATTTAGAGGAAAACGAGGTCATTGCAGATACCTTTAGTGGCGAAGACGCTCAGATTTCGGACACTGAAAGTACTCCATTTAAGCTACAGCCGCATAAGAAAAAGAAAAAGAACAACGTATTTTCGTATGTAAATTTATTATACAACATAATTTATAAGAAATTACTCTGATTTATCGGTCTGGATACCCTGATAGGTTAGAAACTTCAGTAGGATACCTTTTGAATCAACTTTCGATGGAGCCAATCGACATAAGCCAACCACTTATTGAGTCAGAAGAGCTTCAATGTGTTGTGGCAAACGAGGAGTCGGATATCAATAATTCGAAAAAGAAACAAGCCGAAAAACGCAAATCAGCGCCGCTTACATCCATTGCTCTGCTTAAAACAAAGGATTTTCTCACAGGCTTGGATTTTGCCATCGAAAAGCCTCCATCTTTGGCCAGTAGCACCTTGCAAACAGCTGCACTACGCAGAGTCAAGAAAAAGAGGAGAAAAGTGGCTAGGATATCCGAAGAAGTAAACATTATTACATTTATTTACAACTCTAAATCTGTTTTTCACATTTTTAAAAGGCCGTAGAACGTGTACAGAAATCCGAGGCTAACTCGCAAAAGTTTAATTTGGCAAATATTCCGGAGGAGTTTCGGGACATGCCTGATCTGCACAAGTATTGGGCGCAGCGTTTTCGTCTGTTTTCCAGATTTGATGAAGGGATAAAGTTAGACCCAGGTAGACTCCTCTTCCTCTTTTCCCAGTCTCGTTAAAAAACAGAATATTTAAAATACAAAGCATAATATTTAATATTTAAAAACATTATATTTTTTGCGTAGAATCTTGGTTTTCCGTGACCCCTGAAAAGATTGCGCGTCATATTGCCAAGCGATGCCAATCAGACCTTATTCTTGATGCCTTTTGCGGCGCTGGTGGTAATGCCATCCAGTTTGCCTTTAAATGCCAGCAAGGTAAACTCCTTTAAATTTAACTGATTATCTCGTTTCGCATGCTGCTCAAGTTAAATAATGGGTTTGCGTATCGATAGTTATCGCCGTGGATATCGATCCCGCAAAAATTGCCTTAGCTAGGCATAACGCGGCAGTGTACGGCGTCGCTGATCGCATCGAGTTTATTGTTGGGGATTTCTTGGAGTTATCGCGCAATGGGAAGCTTCGAGCCGATGTGGTCTTCTTATCTCCACCTTGGGGTGGCCCGCAGTATTTACGGCAAGATGTCTTTGACCTGAATAGCATGTCTCCCAACGGAATCGAAGTTTACGAAGCGGGAAAACGCATTTCGGATAACATCGCTTACTTTCTACCCCGAAATGCCAGCACTGAACAAGTAATAATCCGTTTTAAACTTAAGCTGCTGGGTTTAAATAAACTGAAAAGAAAAGATTATTTACATTACTAATGTTTCGTTTTTTAAATAAAATTTTTGTTTTTAACAGCTGATGGTACTGGCGGGCGATGGAGGACGAGTCGAGATTGAACAGAATATTTTAAACAAGAAAATAAAAACCGTGACTGCATATTATGGAGAACTCATTCACTCGTGATGACATTAATACAAGTACATGACATATGTTTCCTTTTCCCCACTGCGCTTCCTGTCTTATTTGATGGATTTCATGTTATTTTCCAAACCTGATCAAGGACAAAGAGATTTCTAGTGAATAACTTGACGGATTTGATTTTGTATGGTTTTTGATCGTGAATGTTCGTGTCCTTCCCTAAACCCCTATTTTTGTCAGGGGCTTGATTTCCGGTCATGGTAACTATACCCTTATCGCACCTGTTCGTCAGTCGTCAAGGGCAACCGGAGTTTATCGATTTAATCCCGGGTCATACATGTATTAGAGGTACCTGCATCCACGCTCATTTGGTGGCATGTTGACTTCTTCGACGGACGTGTTCAACTGAGCTCTTTTTCCATGAAGAAGTTGTCACTTCTAGAAGTCAAAAGACAACAGTGGGAACAAGAACGTGGTAAATACACCTCTTTTCCTCTGAATTTCTTTCGTACTCATTTCAAGCGTTCATTTCTATCGATTCTTTCTGCAGAAATCACTTGACTTCGACACTAATTCCTAATTTTTTAAAATTGATATTTTGGTAGCGGAGATGGCCAATTCGTGGGGACCTTGGGGGAAGCCGGGTATTACGCCGACCATACGATGTTCACAAGGCCCATCATCACAAAGGTATCGTAAAAAAAAATATAGAAGAAAGAATTTAAAATTTTAAGATGTTTACAAAAGACTTTACAAAATTTTACAAAGAGAAAATTGTTATAGAAGTGCTTCCCTGCCACCTTTAAGGAACAGCCAGAGAACTCCGCGGAATTCCACGTCGTGCAAAGTTAAACCCCATGGCGATACCGACACAAGCAAAAGTAATCTCTACAAAGAAACGGGTGATACTTCTGGGTACCACACCGAAGCTGATCATGAGCATCGTTCGTCTAGTAGAGCAGCTGCACTACGCGTGTCAGAAGATACCAATAACCCCCAATTGTATGATCCTGCACGCCTTCTGGAACGCAAGCGTTGGATGACGGAGTCGTTCTTTAATCCTTACATGTGGCCGTACCACGCTATGCCACCCATGCCTGGGGCTCAGTACCCTTACAACAATGCGGACTTTGCACAGCATCCTCAGTTCCACCAATTTCCTTGGGTTGCTCCTGCAAACGGACCGCCTACAGATTACGGGTACCAGCATTCGCTGATTCCTGCTTCACTGCCACCCATGAAAGCGCCAGCAACCCCGAAATGGCTGGAAAGAAGTATTGGTCATGAAGGCGAAGCTCATGTCGAATTCGTACCCCAAGAAACTCGTTTTGATACATCTCCAGTTCAAACTACGCCACCAGCGTAAGCGCAATTCTACTGGAAATGTTCTTATAAATAGCTCGGATTCTCAGTGTCCTATTTGTTTTGTTTTGTCAGTCAATCGTTTCTGCGAGGGCAGAAAGCACCTTTCGAGCCGGAAGATTTGGCCCAGCGCGAACTAAAGCGTAGGCAAGCTACGGAGCTCCAAAGCGCATTACTAAAACAGGTATTTAAGGAGATTTACACACATGCGGACCCTATAACACATGTTAGGGTCCGTTCGTGGTACGGGTAGCACGAGTAGCTTTATTATGCTCGTTAACACGCACGGTTTATCTAGCGTAACATGATTGTTGGCTTCTGCTACGCATCTGTCTTTCTAAGCCTTTAAAGGGCTAAAAGTAATGTCTTTTTTGGTAGTTGGAGGAGAAAGAGCGCAAGAAGAAAGCAGAACGAGAACGTAGACTGAAGGAGGAAACGGAAGAAGAAGAACGGCTGCAAAGGCAGCGAGAGCAAGAGAAACAATTGTATGAGCAAGAACAGCGGCTAATCTTGGAGAAAAAGGTATTTAAAAAATAATAACGTTACGATTTGCTCCTGGTTTAAGGCTCCCGTACACACTTAGCTTTGATGCGCCGCAAGGTGGCGTGTAGAAATAACGTACTTGAATGCGCATTACTTCTGTTGTCTTACTTCATTGCTTGCCGTTTTATGCACAGAAGTATGCCACGTACTCAATTTGCATGACATTTTTCGTAAAAATACTCTAAAATAATATCTACGGCATGACAGTGTCCAACTTCGCAATTTTGCTTTTTAAGCATAGACGAAAAATTAATTTGGCTTTTTCGAATTGGTGATGGCAAAAAAGAGTAAAACATCCGTGCTCTCCAAATTGGCAATACCCACATTACTGTCAGAAACTTAAAAAAAAATCTCGTGTACTTTTTGCGAAAAACTGCTTCTATACCTTCACCACGCAATCATGCCATAGAAAGCTAAGCGATACTGAGCCTTAATAACGATTGTTGGACAAGTAGATGAAGGAACATCAGAAACAAGAATTGATGGAAGAAGCTTTGCTGCAAGCCAGGGAAGCGGCTTATCGTGATAAGTTGAATAGCCAAAAGAGGCCGCAGCCACGAAATGCTTCGCCCACGCGGGAATCCACTCCGTTACCACCAACCATTTGCCACCCATCGGTTCAGCCAATAATACAGCCTGTGTTTGTTAAAGAAATGTCAACCACAATTACGCCGCGCGAAGTACCCATTGCTCCGGTCATTCCAAGAAGTTCTTATCGAGAAGTAGGCACTTCACCACGTACTGGTTTTCTGCACGAAGTTGGCGTGCAAACGGATGCTTTGCAGTCTTGTTCGTGTGGCAAAAACAAGTACAGTACTTTAGCGGGTTCCTTTCTTTTTCTGGCTATAGGGATTTTTTGGGTTCATTTATAGATGCTCCGAAGAAGATAATACTGCTGAACGGGATTCTATATCAAAATCGTTCTCTTCGCAATCGAACCGGCCAGCTTGGGGTATGGGAATACCCAAAGTGAGATACCAGAGGCAGTCTGAGAAAGACCCTAAGTACATGCAAAAGAAACGGGAAAGGCAACGACGATTGCTGCGAGTTCTAACAGAGAAGCAACTGCATGGATCTCAGCCTTCTAGCGATAGCAGCGGGTAATTTCGGAATCCTATTCGTATCGAAATCCGTATTAGATACTATAACTATCTGTTCCTTAGTGGAGATGATGGAATGTTGTTGCCGTCAAAGATTTACTTTAACAATGTTGGCGTCAAAACTGTAACCGAGCACAAGGAAGCAGAGCTCCCTGTAAGAGTGGATTCAAGAATGAGAATAAAGGAATGCAAAACCCCTTCAATGTGCGACAGAACACCATCGCCTCCCGTACCAGCGGTTTTAAGGAAGATGGAAAAGATGCGGTTTGCTTCGGACGAATACGAGAAGCAGGAATACGAAGTGCCCGAAAAATGGGATAAAGAAGATCCGAAGGGTTATTCCGTGATGGAAATGGCTGCAGTCGATAACGTAAAAATATTGCCCTTAATCGAGACTCCGACTCCAAATACGAACAACCGTATCGCGGAATCTTTCGAGCTACTGAAAAGGCTGAGTAGGTTACGAAAAGTACGCACAATTTAACATAGCGTTATAAAATGTGTTAATGTAAACTGAAATGCGTTCACTTGTCTAGGAACTGGAGAAAAAACGTGAAGATTTAGAAAAAGTGTCCCTAGCTTCCTCGGACTCTCTTTCGTTTCCGCATTTCCGAAACGATGACAGACGGGACTGATTTTGGAACAATTTTGTAATTCTTGATTTGCAATACATGAACGGACATGTTTCTATTGATTGATATTTTAGCTGAAGTATTTTATCCATAGCTCAGCAATCAGAGAGAATTACATTTAATTATTGTTGTTTCTAACGCTCCGAAGAGCGCAAAAGTGTCCTTCGTAAATCGTTCCGACTAACAAACGGAAAAGAAAGGCAATTCCTTAGGGCGATGTGAATGTTATGCTCAATAGGTGGCAGAAAATCTTCATGACGTCATCGCCGCGTCGCAAGGGCAAGCTACAGGTGACATGGTCGCTTTCTGTACTCTCAGTTTTTGTTTCGGGTGAAAATTCAAGATTTTTTTGAGTTTGTCCTTAAAGGCTTCCAGCTTCATTTGACGGAAATGGAATTGCTTGGAATTGCAGATATTCAGTATGCCTTACCAGTGGCTGCAGTGCTTATTCTTGCACTGATAGTTTTTGCCTGTGGGTTCAGATCAGCCCCGGAACTTCCTTTCGATAAACTCTCAAACGAAAATAATTTGGACGACAGAAAGTCCGGGAAGCGCCGCAGTAAGCCCAAAGACAAGGTAAAATCGTACAGTTGTTTATATGGTTTAAAACCTTCGGTGACTTCAAGCTTTAATTATTCTTGGCATATATGGGAAAGTTGATTTTGCTGGATCTTTACTTACGTATATTTTTTCTCTCCCTATATAGAAGGCTGCAAACGGTCATGTTGCCTCCCAAGCCAACCAGGCAGCTTCAGAAAGTAAAAGTGAAGCCAAAAAGGCCCAGGCTAGCAAGTCGTCAGAAAAGAAACCTGTAGCAGCGCCTGCAAACAAAGCCAAAGAAGTCAGCAAGGCTGACAATAAAAAGAATGCACAGCTGGAAGTCAAAACGAAGAAAAGCGCTAAGAAGGTCAACAACAATAACGAAGCAGATCGTAACCAGGTTCCTGAAGGGTTCGACGATGCTGGCTGGGTCCAAGCAGTCAACAAGAAGGATAAGAAGCTGCGTATTAAACGTGAAGATGGGGACTTGAAATCAGGTTAGTAGTTATACTATGCTCAAATTTTCTAGGAAGACTTAGTTATTGATGAAATTTATTTCTTAAGATATCTCAAGTCCAGATGGAACTCCTTTACACAAGAAAAACAAGGCCAAGAATACTGCTCCTGAGAAGCGCATAGCAGCTGTCTCGGCACCCGTTGTCGAAGCTGCTGCTGCTGCTTCTACACCCATCGTCGAAGAGTCTAAGCCTGCCAAAGTTACCCCTGCAGCTCCTATTGAGTCCGAGCCTACCAAAGTTATCCCTGCAGCTCCTGTTGTGTCCGAGCCTGCCAAAGTTATCCCTGCAGCTCCTGTTGTGTCCGAGCCTGCTTCAAAACCTGTGGCAAAACCTGAGACCCGCCAAGTTACCAAAGAAGATAAGAAGAAGAAGAAAGACAAATCCACTCCCGCAGCTCCTGTTGCAGCTGTAGAAGAATCTGTGGCACCGACTCCGGCGCAGACTGCCACGCCCATTGTTGCTCAGCCTGCAAAGGAACCTGAACCTGTTGTGCTTCCGAGTTCTGAAGAGAATTCTAACGTAGCTTTCGATGAGTTAGCAGGTGAAGATTTTCCTTGATTTGTGTTTGACAAAGATATTTATAATTAACTTTTTGTTCATTTTCGTTTTTGTTTTTTAGATGTTTGGCAAGAACCCAAAGGGCAAAAAAAGAAAAAGAAAGCCCGCCGTGACTGATAATGGTCGGAAGTTATTTTTTTTTTATACAAAAAAAAATTCTCTGTCAGAGGGTTTTTCGGTGCGGTGTGTTGAATATGTGGATAAACGTATGTTTCTTGGGGCAGACGTGAAATTTAAGCCAGTGATTTGTCCCACTACAAGAAAAAACGATTGAATGGTCAAGGGATAAAAAACAAAAAAACTTCTATTTACTTGAAGGACTATTTAGCTCTGAAACTTTCAGAAAGATTGCGGTGGTCGGGTTTTGTTTTTTAATTTTAATTTTGGTTTGCAGTGGAAATCCTCAGCCGTATAGTCTTTGTTTTGTTTCTAAAAGTTTTGCAAATTTAGCGGGTAGAGAAACCACGTTAATTGATGGTGTAAAAACGTCACAACGGTAGCTAGTTTAGTTTTCGACGCAGCGTTCTTGCGCTTGACCTGAGAGGGGGAAATCATTGTTATGGGACTTAATACCTTTACTTTATGATACTCCATGTAATATTTTATTATTATTATTATTATTATTTACATACCCAGCCTAAACTCGCTATAGTGATTGACGCCATATCAAAAACACGGGTTCAATCGAGAATGGCCCGAGTGAACTAAGCATTTACCATCTGTTTACAAGCATGCAAGACATTTTGAATCGAATCAGAAATTACCCAGCCTTTGAGTATACGGCTGTTTGCGGTTAGCTATTTTTCGCAATTTGAGCGGATCATTTGATGAAATTATTTACGCATTCCCGAAACCTGGTAAAAAGTAGAAAGTGTTTTCATCTTAGGGGATTTCCATTTTTTAAGCATTAGACTTAATTGCGAATTGAAAAGTTTTGAGTCGTTATAGCGGTTTACCGGCTCAGATTTTGACTTAAAATACTTCCTTGGTCTGCAATATAGGAACTTGGGGCAGAAAAAGTTTCTGATTTTTTTAAAAATGTTTTTTGGGGAAAGAATTTACGATGTACATGATATCCTTGTTTGTGCGCTGACCTACAGACAAAAAATACTGGTGTTTATGGGGACCATGAGAATTTCGGGCTTATTTAGCTCTCGAACTACGGTTATAATACATTATATTTCAGGTGAATTCTGTGTAGAGCCGTTTGCTTTTCTTAGAACAAGCTGAAGGAAAATTTACTGTAGTTTTGGGGTAATGCGATTTGAATTCTCGCGGTGCAGCCCTTGTAGTTGATGAAAAAGCCTTAGTTTTTTAAATAAGTTTGATTGACTCTGTCTGATTATGCTCCGGCCTTTCTTCAGCGAAAAACGTTCGAGAAGGCGAAAACCTATTCGCAATGGCGCCATAAAGGTAAAGCTGCGCCACCTAACCATAAAGTGCACAATTATCTGCGTACTTTGCGGCATTGAAAGTGGAAACGTCTCCCTTTCCTCTTTTTGAGTGGGAAGGTTGAGTAGCTATTGTGTGGAAGTTTCTCTGGCATAAAATCAAGCGTTTTAAGCAATACGAATCCCAACTTATTGTTCCCTGACACTTGCACCAGGTAATACT
>JAGJRO010000374.1:0-40337 GCA_022832285.1 Lepidurus apus apus | reverse complement strand
CAATCTTGATGAACACTGCGGCTCCAAAATTTTTGATCCTAAAGAATTCAGAAAAGATATTTGAATGTAAAATTGAAGAGGCCATGAGCCTTATTTAAATGCAATAAATACTAATAATAATTATGTAATAAAACCCAAAAAAGTAGATTCTGTTTGTCTCCTGCATTCATATTCGCGCCAAAACGAAAGTGCTCTGAAACCCGGCACTGACAAAAAAGTCAGAGCAAGAAAAGTTGCTTTGTTTTGCTCTTTCCAGTGCGCATCCTGTAAGTGGAACGCGATCCGAGCAGTTGCCCTGGCACGGACGTCGAAGTGGAACGCGATAATATGCTCTGAGGGCAAAAAATATTGCTCCAGTGCAGCAAGTGGAACGCGCTATAAAACGCCCGTCCAACTGAACCCCGTCCACGCGAAAATGCCAGTTGAGCTAACTGGTGAACGCAGTTAGTCAGTTCCGTTCACAATAAAACGCACCCTTGGCTTCCAAGTCCAAGTTTCCGCCACTTCAACAGTGAAAAAGCAACTTATTACGGATGTTTCACTGTTTCTCCAAACAGGAAAACATGATAATCGACTTTCAGTTCATTCGTTCCTTTTTTTCTCTCAATGGAGCTAAACAGGGGTCCCATTAGTATCTCAAACCCCAAATTATTTCATTTTCTAGTAACGACTTAATTACAAAAAAAATTCCTTAAGCAAAAAACTTGACTAGCAACTCTTTGGGAGTTCACGTTAACCGCGATGCGATAATTATTTAATTTAACCATTTTTCCTTTGCTTCTTCCTTCGCATTTTAGGTCGACCTGTGGGAAACTGGAAAAACTGATGGAAAATACAGAACTCCAAAATAGTCAGCTTTGCGCACTTGACCATTTTTAAAAGCCTAATGGAGCGATCCCAAAGAATTTAAAAAGTAACTGTCTAAATGAAAAAAAAATGTTGCTGCTTTTTAATTAGGAAAATTAGAAAAAAAGGAAAAAAGTATTGGCAGGCCCGTACCCAGGATTTTTTTTGGGGGGTGTTTTAACCCGAGAACTTGAAATCCTATTTTTGTCGTATACCATCTTTCCTGTAAGGAAAGGGGGATACGAAAAAGGAGAAAAGTTATCGCGTTGTTCGAGCTTCAAAACGGTCAAACAAAACCAAAGCTCAATTTGAAATAAACTTCTCAAGTACCATATGCTAGAAAAACGTATATTTTTCATTTGCGGAAACTTTCGATGGGGGTTTAAACCCCCGAACCCCCCCCCCCCCCCTGGGTACGGGCCTGAGTATTGGAAAGAAAACAGCAGACAGAAGGTTGGCAACCTTCACTGGTAAACTTTTTCTTCCACATTTTTTCAGGGAAGCGGCCGCAGGGAGATTTTCTGGCCTTTTACCTGGGCTGGAGAAAAAAAAAGAGAGAGAGAAGAAAAACAACCGGAAATGTGTGTGTGCTTGCTCCCTCGCTTTTTTCTTTCTTTTTCTTCGGACTTGGGTCTAAAAGACCATCATTTTTCCCTCTCAACTTTTGATCGCATTACTAGTTGTTCTCCCCCCAATTGCTCCGCCCACCTTCCATTAGCCCAACACATACACACATGTGTTTTCTCGTCACCTTCGGATTTCTTGACTGGCCCCCTCTTGACTGAGATTGACTGCGAGTACTTCCCAAATCTTTAAAGTTTTAACAGTAATCTGGAAACTGGGAAAACTTTCCACGCTCCAGGCGAAAATCGTTCCTTTCCAAAAGCATGAGAACGATATTAGCAATTGATGACTTCCTTTTCCCAAACGCCGACAGAAACACTTCCCATATGGCCTTCCCCTTAATCAAAACTCGCACAAAATAATTCCTTTTCCTTAACAAGAGCTTAAAGGTCCCATATTTCTCATTTAAAAGAATAGAGGATATTTCCAAAGTTTCTTAAAAAAAAATCTTCGGATGAATCAGAAGACTGTTCATTTTCTCATTTCTTTCCCTAGAGAGTGACGCACATGGCCATAAACGTAAGGAATTGTTTGATTGTCCCCCAATTAAGGACCGGAATTGCTCTTCACTCGTAACAGGTCATTTGCTGACTCAATCTAATACTCGAAACAAAGCTTCTGAAGAAAAAAGCAGAAAAACTTTCAAAAGTGGAAAATCTTTCAGTTTTCCTATCACCTTATCCTAATCTTGCACTGAAGGATTTAATGCATAAGCTTAATTATGAAATGGTTACTTCTTTCTTTAATTTAACGTTAACGCTAAGATGCAATAAAGATAAATACATTAATAAATGAATTAGCGGTATTTTAAAGATTTAAAAAAAATTTAAAGTGACATGGATATGCTTAGTGAAGTCGGAGGAAAAAATGTTTAAAACGTGTGAATGGAAACAGATGCGCCGAAATTGAAAACGACAGGCCAAGACGAAAGCCAGAACGCACAAATTATACAACTGTCTTGGTATTGTAGCATGTTTTGCACCTGTTCGGTGTTCTACCTGTCAATCACAGAAAGCGGACGAAATTCAGCCTGAAGAAACGGGCAAAGAAAAAAAAAAGAAAAAAGTAAAGAAAGATTTTAGTGTTTAGGAAAATCTTCGCACGATAACAATCGGAAATCCGGGTCTAAAAGGTATCCACCTTTAATACACTGCTAATTAAAGTTAATGATTATCCGAGCAATCTTTCATTCTTCTATCCTTCTTCAACGAACTATACTTAGTATCGCAAATACATTTAAAAAAAAATATCTATTCTTGAAGGAAGACAAGTTGGATCCAAAGTTTGAAATCTTTTTACCTATTAAGAATAATTAGTATTTAAAATGCGCATAGCAGTGCAGGCTTAATTAAGATTCAAGGGATTCTCCATTTAGAACGGTAATAATTTCGTTTTACTTGGGTAAGTTAAGTGCAAATTAAATCTTGAAAAAAATTAAGGAAGGTGATAAGTTTTTTTTAATGAATTCCGAATCATTTATAGATGTAATTTCCGTTGAAGACCGAAATTCTTGGATTTTTTTTTTTGCAAAGCTAAAAGGGCTTCCGCTGCGAAGCACAAAATAAGAATGAGAGGCCAAACTTTCGCTGCGCAACAAGTCGTAAACTCCCCTTCCCTCCCCTCGAAAACAAAAAAAGTCATAAAAAAGTTCCCGCTTACCCACAGCATGTTGTTGATGGGTGGGATTATTCGTGGGAGGAAGATCGTAAGACAAAGCTGGCGTGTACACCGGACTTAAAGATGCTGACGACGTTTGATTGAGGTACGAGTAACCCGCCGAGTAACTGCTCCATTCATTCGGAGCCGTCTGCGCTTGCCCGTGCCCTGAATCTGCCAAAAAGGATACATTCAAATAATCAAATTAAACCAAAGCAAATCAAAAAGAAGGTGCAAGCCAAAGTTTCACTGTTGAGCTCAAAGCTTCATTATTGAGCTCAAAGTTTCACTGCTGATCTCAAAGACTAGGATTTTAGTAGGATCGAGTATAGCGAATGAGTCATTTTGCGTCAACAGTAAGATGCAGGCAGTTCTTTTTCATTGTTGAACGACTGAAAGGAAAGTTGGATTGGAAGACAGTGAAGGGGACCAGCAATGAAGTTCCTTAAAGGCCTGGCCTTTGGAAGATTTCATTGTGGGGTATACAAATGTATAAAATTAAAAAATCCAATAACGTGAAATAATCAAAGGAATGTTTAGAAAAAGGATGGCAAATAAAAACAAGAAAACGAGCCTGGTTGTGGCTCACGCCCATGCCCCCCTCCCCTTATTTACCCCCAAGGAGGCGGTCTAAATGATTTAACCGCAACCACGCCAGCCTCTTTCTTTATACCGCTTCAATCCAAATCCGTGACGTCATCACTTGACAATCATTACCGAATTACCTTTTTCCACAACATATTGCTCAATTCTTTCCACTCTAATTAAATTCAACTTATCTAAATCATTTTTACTAAATCCTTCCAATTATTTAGCTAAGTTGTTCCAACTCATGCAAAAATGTTAAATTAGCTAAATTGTGTCCAAACTTATAAATTAGCTAACTGAACTCAAACTATACCAAATAATGTAATAAAAATGAACTAAACAGGAAAATAAATTTAAAAAATTACCATTAGGGGGCGTGACCCTGAAAGCCATAGGACTGGGTAAATTGGGCGTGGTCATCTCTCCCGTTTTGCGCCTTAAATGATCCAATTCACTCAAAAAGGGTCTTTGGCCTCCCAAATTGATCATGGTCCGGAAATTCTGCTGCTGCTGACCTAAAGCCCCACGAACAAAAATAAATAAAAATAAAATTAAGAAAATTCGCGTTAAAAGAAATAAAAATAAATGTTAATAAAAAATAAGCGAAGGAAAAAGGAAGCGAGGGAAGGAAAAAACGACAAAGGACCTCCCCGAGAAAAACCCAATTAGTATAATTGAGGCACCATTACTTTTACTACACAGTTGTTTGGCTCCCGACTAGAGGCGGGGACATAATCATAAGAATACTAGTAATAATATATAACTGTAAATGAGGAGGGTGGGTTTTAAAAGCGAGCACCATCCTTACAACATATGGTAATGAACATCCATCCCCTTTTCAAAAAATAAAGTAAAAAAGGACCGGATGTTTTTAGAAGAAAGATGGGTGAGTATATGTGCGGTCAAGAATTTTACAGAAAAGCGCCCAAAAACGTTAAAATCTTAAAATTTATTTTTTAAAGACTTGCAAACTTTCCTAAACGTAATCTCTTCTAACACGTTCTACGATTACGAATTTATTAGAAAAAAGTAGCAGCAATTCCGGTCAAAATTCCGGTTAATTTTAAGAAAATGCGTGAAAACACAAATTCGTGACGGGATAATTTGCAGACAAAAAGTCCCAAATATTCCCTATTAGTGTCCTTACCTACCTCAGTGAAAAAAAATAATAAAAAAAATGAATGTGTGTCTGACGTCATTGCCTAATAAAAACCTTCTCTTTTATCTGTAGGAACTTTTTTTTGCGCCTCTCGTCAGATCCCAAGCTCGTAAAAACTTTTGGGAAATGATTATGCAAGGTGGCTTTGCTCATTTCACGCTATCAGGCATGGTAATTTACTTTTTTTTTTGGGAGGGGAAAAGGCTATATAAGATAACAAATCCTCGACACACAGCAACAACAAGTTAAAAAAAGAAAGAAAAAGACGAAAAATTCCCACATGACTTTTTGTTTCCCTCGGTTCATCGAGTCCAAATAAATAATTTTTTTAAAATACGATAGAAAGTTGGCCTAGATCTAGACACGTACCGTTTTATTTTTTCTCCTTTTTCCAAGACAAAATCAAACAATTGGAATAAATGGAAGTCGCCTTAAAATCGACGAAACTTGCAATTCAGTACTTCGGAGTGGTCTACTTTCGAAGATTCCGAATCGTCTAGGTCAGTGGTTATCAACCTTTATTTTCCCGCGGCTCCCCTGACACAAGCATGACACACACCGCGGCTCCCTCCGATATATAATGCTATGTAATCCCAAATAGCCAACCGCTTTTGCCAAAGACTCGCGGCTCCCCTGGGAGCCGCGGCTCCCAGGTTGACGACCACTGGTCTAGGTCCTTTTGAAAGACAAGCTTGAGTTCAAGAATGAATTCCCCACTAACTGCTCAACAACGAAATTTTCAACTGCTCAGGATATTCCATGCAACTACGCGAAACCCGTGGTCTACGGAGCTCAACAATGAACATTTTCTTCTCAGCATTGGCTCTACGGCTCCCGTCTAGCTTAGCTTATTGCATCCTAGCTACCGCCAGGTGGCGCGCAATATTTTGCATGGGTGTATATGAACGCGCATGGCTTCCGCGCATACAACGGCTTGCGCGATAACGTTATAACTACACTCCATTTTCGTGCAGTTTTCTTTTCTTTAAAAATAACTAAAATAAATCTAGGGAATGACAGTTTAAAAACGTGGGATGTGTCCACGTTCCAAGTAACTGAAAAATTAGTCTGCAATTTTTGGAATTAATGTACGCAGAAATAAGATGCGTGAGATTGTCACGTCCTCTCTATTCGTATGAGCTACATTACTGTCAAGAGACTTTGCAAAAATCCTTCCAATAAATCACCGAACTTAAAAAAAGAACAAAACCCATAAATAATGTTAATTTTGTCTGTTCACAATAGAAAGCTTACGGAACGGAGTGAAAAAAAATAATCAGTTATGGAGGGAAATTGGATGATGAGCGTGTAATTTTCCATTCCGGGCCCCTTTTGAAGTAAAAAAACTCTCGAAAGAAATTATACAGAAATGATCTAACGATAGCGGAGGATCTGTAACTACTGTTATTAACAACAGACCCCCCATACGAAATACGAAAAATTCAAAGATAATGTTAAAGAGTTTTGATCCAGTTCCAGATGGTTTGCCACGTGTAAATGAAAAAGGGGGGAAAAGTTGCGAAAATAAATTTCAGAAAAATATTCCCCCCAATTTTCCCTTGACTTTCCGAATTCCGAAACGTCTCGCTTACACTTATTAGCATAAATTTTCCCTTTACGAGCATGCACGTATGTATATAGGAAAAATATCTCCGAAACACAGGAAGCAAACCGGAAGTGATCAGTCATACCCTCAAACGTTGAGCGTTCGAAAAAGTTCCTAAAGGATACATATTACGGGGCCGATCTATTGGGAACTCCGTTAGAAAAACGTACCCAATTATAGGCTCAAAACTATTCCGGGACCCCAAACTTACTGACTTTCAGTGCTTCCGGTTGGCCCGGTCTTATAAAACTATTTTTTTTTCTAAATATAAGACTTTTTCCGTGTCTCGTATCATTTCGAATATACTTATTACGCCTATTGTTGCTGACTTGTTTAACTTTCTTTAATTATTCTTATTTAATATTAATATTAAACATTAATTTATTATATTTTTTTTTTTCAATTTAAAGCAGGCGTAGGCTTGAAAGCCTGTTGCTAACCTATGTATTTGTCATATCGTTGCAAGATATTATACTATAAAAACAGATCAAAACTTAATAACAGGGTTGGAGGGATGGGATGGGGGTCAGGTAGATGGGTGTAGGAAGGGGGTAAATAAGTACAGAAGTGAGTGGGTGAGGTTCTCATCATTGGCTGGTTGAGGAATTGAAAATCTGTTTGGCCTCGTAAAGGAAAAGTTTCACAGCAGGGAAGAGTTTTGGGTCTGTGAGGAGGTTCTGAGGTTTAAAGTGCAGTTTGAGGGAACTGTGGGCTCTAATCAACTTCGCTCTGCAATTTATTATATTACTTAATGTTAATATTACACATTTATTTATTAATACTTATTTATATAACGTATTGTACTCAATTATATAGTACTTGAATACAATACGTTATATAAATAAGTATTAATAAATACATGTGTAATATTAACATTAAGTAATATTTATATAGTACTTATTTAATATTAAACATTTGTTTGCTATTTTTAGAATAGGAGTATGTGGTTACTATTTTACCATCTATCTCGCCTATCGTTCTGCAGGACCAGGAAAATGGAATGGAAAATTCCAAGGTCCCCCACGAAACCTGCATCCCTAAGATAAAACACACAGCAACTCTTCGGTTATCGCATTCGACCTTTAAAATCCCCAAAACTGGAGAAGTTTGTATGGATGGGCCTCTTTCCTCATGTGTGTATGTGTGTATTCTTCTAAGAAACGAGGATGTTGAGGCTTGGCGATAAAAACGGAGTTTTTATCGCCAAACCCCAAACGAGATGAAAACTATCAGACTCAAAACTTGCAACGGAAACGGAAAACGTTGCTCTTGTTTTTTGATAAGCTTTTCGACAGAAATGCTTGACGACAAAAAACAAACAAAAATTCTTTTCGAATTCAAATATCTTTTTGCGCAATTTATTATCCTGGAAGGCTGGAACAAAACAATACAATGCCCGTCTCTCATACTTGGACGAGTATGAGTATTTAAGCGCCATAACTTAAATGTTCAAGCAATCAATCGACAAACAATCAAACGACGTAATGCAAATGAAAAATCAAGTAATTAACTACATTTTTTACATTAGAATCGTGTTAATGTGAATTGTGAATTGAATAAAGAAGTTGAAATCTAGCTTCTGTATGAATTACATCAATGAAAGAATTTATAACTAAAATTACACTGTGTAAAAACTTTATAATTACGTTACGTATTTTAAAAGTCACTGAAAACAGTTAAGGTAATTAAAAAAATAATTTCTGTAAATCCTCGCATGTCTGGCTTGTAACTCAGATTGCCTAAGATATGGCGAACACTTTCAGAAATTTTTCGAAAACAGTTCTGTTAGATGATTTGCCTAGATTCAACATGTAAATGTCCCTATAAATTCCTGCGTAAATCTATGCACAATTTCCCCGCTGCTCGAGAATTAAGGGGAGCTGTAAAGAGGAAATTCCCACGCAATTATCCGAATAAGACTTATATCCCGATCAGTTCAAATGCCCTCATTAAGGAGAAACTTTTCCGTCTAGCTTTGAGAAACGAGCCTGGGAAAAACTAAACTCAGTCGCTTCCATTTTTACCAAATGCTTCAGCGGTTCAATTCAGTTCGCTCATCGCCAATTCCCAGTAGTGGAAATGCAAATACTACCCCCTTCTTCCTCTGATGCAACACGCGACACTACCCTACGCCAAAATCAACCAAAACAAGCGTAACTACCCCCTTTAGGATTTCCACGAACAGATCTTCTGGATTAAAACAGCCGGATCCGGATCTTCATCCCCAAAAAAACTTGCCAAATTCTCCGAAATCCGGAATCGACCCCCTCCTTTCCAGCTACTCAAAACTCACTCAAAATATACCCAATGCTAACAATCATTACTCCCTTTACCCCCTCTCTTTAACGCATTTCCGGTTAGCGCTACAGCCTAAACGCAAGAAACGCAAAACTAACAGAATAATCATAGAAAAAATGAAACTAAACAGAAATTCTAGAAAAAAAATCTATTTTCTCGTCAATTTCCCCCTTTTTGTAGAAAAAAGTAAAGCAGGGGCAATTTTTAGGGTACAAGGAGGTTATTGGATACCTTCGACATCTTTTCCCGCTTTTTTCTTCTTCTGGTTTGAAGCCTTTGAAGGCATTGTAAGTATATGTTTGTTTAGGCAAGGTTGCGTGCGGCCTTCTTCCCCCTTCTCGTCACGCCACAACAATGAAAATCCTGCCCTTTCTTGTTCTAGCCCATTCAGTGCTTATACAACGACTCTTATGTTATCATTTACTTATGAACGTATGAACGGCTAATGTGTAGCTTGACAAGTGGAATTAGTTTGATGTTTGATGTGTTTTCTTTTCTTTTGATGTTTGATGATTTTCTTAAAATAGTTTTTCTTATTATTAAACTTGTTAAAGATCATAGCCAAGTGAACTTGAAAACAAAAATGAAAAAGCAGGCTCATTTGGAGGAAAAGAATTTTGTTACCTGGATGGGATTTTTTTTCGGGGAGGGGGTACCCAGTTTTTCCCAAGCCTGCAATTACCTATACTTATGCAAATGAGTACAGCACTACTGGTCTGGAGGCACAACTCGAGCCAAAGACCCGTCTCGATATTTTTAAACGTAACACTAGTTCCTTTATTCCCCTTATAAAAATACAGAGTAAGGAGGCAAGGATATGTCTCGTGTTTCTGTAAAGAATCTAAAAGATATAACAGAAAGAGGGAATCGTAGTGTATCTAACCCTTTTCCCTTGCGTATAGAGGTGTCATTAAGGCTCGCTTCGGAAGCCTACAATTAACTTTTGGGACTATTTTTTTTTTTAATAGAAAGTCTGGGAAGAGCTTCCTTTTCCTTTTTACACTTGTAAAACCCTTGTGCTTTCTTGTTTGCTCTTGTCCACTTGTCCTTCAGAAAGATTATAAAATGATTGGACCAAATCCTAAGGTTTAGGTTTCCATTACCACGCCACAACCTCAAGCCCACAGAATAAATAAAAAAAAAGAATTAATATTAAATTTTCCGTTTTCCGTATAGGGCTTCTACCCCCCAAAACGCATGTGGTTAGGCCGCGTTTGCGTGGGGGTTACCTGTGTCTACACATCTTGTGTATTTTTTTCCTCTTCTAAAATACACAATTTTTAGGGTTGTGTGTTTTTGGTGAATCTTTTGTTTTTCTTTTTGCTCGGAAGTGCAGGAAAAAAACAACTATTTTTTTCAATGGAGGGGGTCTTACAGTTTGCATATGTTGGGACACCATGGGGGGCCTGGAATTGCGCATGGAGTGAATATTTCGGGGTTTGAGACGTTAGAGAATAAAGAAAAAAATATATTTTTTTTTGTGTCGGAAAAAGGAAGTCAAAGAAATGGGCTAATTTTGACTAATGCGCAGCATTTCCTGGATTTCACGACTTCATTGGGCAAGATAGCTAATACTATATGTCTTACTGTACTAAGAGGTATTACAAGCGAGTGCGAGAGAAACTGGTGGAAAAAATTAGGAGAAAAAAAAGTTAAAAAACACCGAAAAGGCCGTATATTGCGCGGCGTGACACCCGCCGTGGCCAATCTCCAGCTGTGATACGACGCAAATGACTATGAATGGGACAAGACAGCCAAAAAACACCTCCGAGTCTTTTCATTCTTGTGTATTCTTCTGCTGTATCTTTTTCTTTCTTTCTGGAACTTGAAAACAAAGTCGAGGGAAATGGCGCAACAATGAACCATCCCCCATTTTTTTCTTCAGCCCTAAATCTCGAGCTGTCCAACGCAACAATGGAACTACTTTTTGACTCAAAATCTATTTGGAATGCCATTGTTGATACCTTGGGTTCGCTTCGAGAGCAACAATGAACTATCAAACAGGTAAACGGTGGTTTAATTCGTGTTCCTTTTAAAGACGATTTGAGCTCAAAAATGAAAGGTGTGGCAGCTTATAAAGTTCATTAGGAAAGCATTGGCAACGCGTTGGCTTTGACGGGTCTAAACAATGGAGCTCAACAATGAAAACTTTTGTCTTCCAAAGCAGTTTTCCATTCGTTACTGTAGTTTAAAGCGTTTAAAGTCGTTCGAAAATGGGGAGAATGAAACAGTATAGCAGCGTTCGTTTTGACGAAAGTTTAAGTCGACTTAAAAGTCTACCCAAGACTTTGCGCGTATAAACGTTCGAGATAGGTAGACTTGGCTAAACTTTGGGCTTATAAGCGTTTTCTTTAGCTAGTCGACTTAAACTTTGGAAGTCGACTTTTAGTTTCGGTCCAAAGTTAGGCAAGTCTATAGCGAGTACTCTTGTCCCCGGACTTAAACTTAACCCCGCCCCTTGTTTATTTATCTCCTTTGTCGATATCGAACAATTCATATATTGCTTTTGTTTATTTTCTATAAGCACCGCCCCATGGGTGGAGCAATTGTAAACTTTTGCTTATAAGCGTTCGTTTTGACTCAAGACTTTCCCAAGTCGAATTCGGTAAACTTCCAAAGTTTAGGCTAAAACGAACGCTCATAAGCAAAAGTCAAGGAAGTCTGGTAAGTCTAAGTTTAAGTCGACGGTGCAAAACGAACGCAGCTCATGTTCCCAGACTTAAACTTTGCCCCGCCCTCTTATATATTATTGCGTATGTGTTTACTAGACGAATGCCTAAAATTATTATGTTTTTTTAAGAATATTGAATCTTAGCAAATTTTAATATGTTTCAATACAGCATCTGTAGCGTTTATGGTTACTCCATGTGTTTGCTGAAACGGCGAAGAAAAATATCGAATTGTTTGTCGTAATCATGAATAAAACAAGTGACTGTATTTAAGCAGGACATCTTTACGTCTAAGTTGATTGTAAACAACATTGGAACTTTGGAAGTGTTTCGCTTTGGACGGAATTGAGCCATATAAATGGGTGGAGTTAATTGTAAACTAATGCTTCTAACCGTTCACTTTTGGACTCGAGGCTTTCCAAGTCGACTTCCGTAAACTGTCAAAGCCTAGACTAAAACGAGCACTTATAAGCGTAAGTCGGGGAAGTTTGGCCAGTCTAACTTTAAGTCGAAGGCGCAAAACGAACGCGGCTTGTCTTGTGTTCCCAACAAAAATAGAATATCATTGCTGAGGCTCCACACGTTCTCAGTTGCAGTAAAGAAATGTAGGGTCGTTTACTTTGATCGTTTGTGGTAAAGAAAATGGCACCCGGCAATCATTGGTACAGACATTTGTCATGCTCAATAATGAAAAGAGAGGTTTGCCCCCGGATTGGGATTAAGCAAAGCTTGATTTAAGAGGGCGGGCCCAGTGGGTGTGGGGACACCAGGCCGCCAAATATGTAATCCGAAAGAGAACCACAAAAGCCCGCCAATGATTGCATAAATGAAGTCATTCGCAGCTGAAAAGTTGGGCCCCCCTTTAGAATTGCACCATGACGCGCCCCCTGCTGTTCCTACCACCACCAGCAGGGCATTTCACATTAGCTACGGTCGTAACCAACGACTAATAATCCTGTCTCAACCCCTTTTCCCAAAAAAAATCCTAGTCTTATTATTGGTAAAAAAAACAAACAAACCAAATTCAAATCAAATAAGCGTCCGCGAAAACCTTCGCCTTTTCAAAAATCACCAGATTGAGCAAAAAAACAAGATGGCGGACGCTATCTTTTGCACACGGACTTTTTTTAATTTTGTGCCCCTTGTTTAACGAGCCCAAAACGTTCTTTTCTCGAATCCTCACCGTCGTTATCACGATGAAAGACTGAAATAGAAGAAATGAAAAAAACTTGTGTCACGACCCAATGAGGCCAACAGTGAGAGTAATGATAGTGACTGTTGAGCCAGGAAAGCGATAACCGCGAATAAAACAGACAACTTTTTCACTTCAAAATGTCAAAAAACGAAGCATTTTGAGAGATTTTTATCCCGCCAAAAATCTTTCGCTCTTTAACAGGAACTTTTAGTTTTATTAGTCCCCAAAGTTCTCATGTCACACACTTTGCCTTTTTTCCCCTCCACGTGACGTCACTCAACTCGTTAGAGGCATTCAGAAAGCCTGCACACCTGCCGTTAGATTACAGACACTAATGGACCCCTCATTTGCTCGGGCATACCAGCGATATAAAAACGAAGAACAAGGTTGCAACACTTTAGGAGACAATATCAAATAAAACTCAAACCGACAAAGACTGCTTAATGAACTCTTCTTTTATACACTGCACCCAATGATCCCAAGAGTTTTAACTCGATTTCCCCCAATTTTCGACTAGAATCGCTACTTTAATAACTGCTTTATTCTTAAATTACATGATATAATAGATACTTCCAACTAATCTAATCCAGTTATCTTCAGAAAAGCCTCTGAATTCACCCAAAATTATGTATCAAACTCGTTCCGTTGGATCAATGCGTGTGAGAAGCTTTGAGAAGTGATTTGAGAAGTCATTTTGTGCTTTGAGAAGCGATTTTCAGGCAATTTTCTTCCAGTTTCAAAGATTCTTCCAGTTCCAAGAAAAAGGTGAAACTAAAACACATTCCTACCAACTTGTCCGAAGCGCAAGATACTAACACTTGATACAAATAAGACTGGGCCGGATATGCCTCTGAAATTTCATCCAGAGTCAACGCAGGGGTGGTCTGATCAGGAATATCTCGATTCAGTCCGACCCCCTTTTGAGATTTTCTTATTAGCGTGGGACTTTTATCTTTGAACTTAACGTGTAAGACCACCCCAAAGTAAACCCCCCTGAAAAAACCTGTTTCTTGGTTCAGACGTCGAGTCAAATTAAGGAGATTTGAACGCGTTTTGCAATCGATAGTCCAAGAAGGGGGTAAAAAAGAAATTAATCTTGAGTGGGGGGAAAAGGAAGAAAAAAAGGAGAAGAATAAAAACATACGTGTCTTACTGCGAGGTTCCCGAGGTCCGTCTACGGTGACTTTGATGGCTTTGGCCAGGGTGGCCACCTGGGGGGGCTGGGTGGCCAAGGTGATGGTCAGGGTGAAGCTTTTGCCCCGTCCGGAGCGTCCGATGAAGCGGAGGTCGGTGAATTTGGCGACTTGGTTTTTGGTGACGGCGGTAGCGTTGCGGAGTTCCGCGCTCCAGTTTTCGTCGTTGCCCGCGCGCAGAGTGACGACGGTCCCGTCATCCACGCCGCTGAGACACACGACCCGAAAGGCGGCCGGTAACGTCTTATTCGAGCGCCAGTGGTTGGGCAAAGCCGAGCACACCACGGCTGGACTGCCCGTGCGAACTAATTCGCTGCCCAGGATCCCGCCGCCGGTATCGCCCATCACTTCGTTTAGCGCGCGATCAGCCCAGACCATATCCGTGGTCATAATCTGCGTGGTATTGTTGGCGGAATCGGCGGAGCTGGCCGTCGAAGAAGCCGCGGACGCTGCACCCCCTGCGGTGGTGCTGATGTCCGTATGAGGGTGCCCATGCATTTCCTTGAGCATTCAAACTAGTTTTTTTTTAGAAAAGGAAAGAAGAAAATGTCAGTTCTCCTTCCATTTCCTATACATTTTGCGTTCCTTTTCACTCATTTCAATTCGCTTTTAATTCACTTACTGATCTTATTCAACTATTTTCTGGCAAATCAACGCATAATGCACCTAGTTAACTCATTTACCATCACCCTTAGTTCATCTCATCGCTTATTCTATTAATTTCGTTTTGAAAGACGAAGACTACCCTAAGGAAAGTATAGACAGAGTTGGGAGCACAACCACAGTATAAAGGTTTACACCGTATGGTAACAGGGGTATCTTCCAATGTTAAGGGTTTAAGACGACTTTTTCGGTCTCAAGAGTATGTGGGGGTAACAAGGAACATAGGAGGGATGGATTCACAGACTTGCCCATCCTACCCCAGAAGTAAGCATTCCAAATCTACTAGAAAAAGGGTTCGAAAAGAGAACAAAACATTCACAAAACGGGGACTGGCGACCTTTCTCTCGGATACTCTAGGGAGTTTTGGACTGACCTAAGATCCTACCTGCATTGCGCTTTGTAAACCGTCGTGATCTTTTTTGAACTGCACTGGGAGATTTGTGAATTTTCCCTTTAATACTCTGACCTTTTACCTGAATTTACTCTGGGGACCGAGAAAATCGGCTTGAAACCTTAACATTGGAAGATAGCCCTGTTACCATACTGTGTAAACCTTTATACTGTGGCACAACTTATGCAAGTTGGACGAAATTCTGTGGTTCAGCATGGCACGAAATACAAAGTACTGCTTCGCTCAATAGTGAAATTGGGTTTGTTCGATTTCACTCTCGTCCTATGAAATGGCTTCCTTGCGCATAAGCGTCACATACTTCATGTTTGATGACTCAGGCATCGCTCTATACTTGTAGTGAGCAACAATGAAATTTGTCTCTAGAGGACTTGAATTACCCGAGAAGAATGCAACACGTTCTCCAAAGTCTAGCACACCTATCTTGTGTGGTAGGTTTGAAAGGCTTTGCACACGGCTCTGGTGTGCTTTTAGACGTTTCCAGCAGTTGAGTTAAGTTAGGTTAAGTTAATTAGGTTAAGTTAGGTTAGGCTAGGTTAAGTTAGTTTAGGTTAATTTAACTTAACTTAACCTAAACTAACTTAACCTAACCTAACTTAACCTAACCTAACTTAACTTAACCTAACCTAACTTAACCTAACTTAACTCAACTGCTGGAAACGTCTAAAAGCACACCAGAGCCGTGTGCAAAGCCTTTCAAACCTACCACACGAGATAGGTGTGCTAGACTTTGGAGAACGTGTTGGAAGAATGTGGTGTCAGATGAATGTGAATGTCCAATGAAACCAACTAGATGTTCGAAAAAGCTTTAATAACCAATATAGGGTAAGCATTTAAAAATAGTTAGAATTTAAGTTTATGTAGGTCGTTATATTTGAGAAGATTTATAACGTTTTTGGCCTGGTTTCGGACCTGGCACTTTGCAATTCTAGAAAGTCCAACAGAAGACGAACCGTTGGATTTTGTTCAAATTCAAAGTCTCTCGGAGAAGTGTTTCGAAGAAGCTATAGCAGAGGGAAAAGACTAAGAGGCAACTAAAAAGGTAGCGCAAGAAAACTGACAATACAGCCCATGCCATATGTGGTTGGTTGAGGATAACGAGCTATCAAAGACTCGGTAACGACCAGCTAATGGCACGTCCGCGGTTAAAACCGTTTCTTTTTCTTTCTTAGGTATTTTTTTCGTCGTAAATGGAAAACCTTTTTCCCAATTCGGCTGCCACATTGCACTATATACCACCCGCAGTAAAAAAATAAAAATAAATAAAAAAAACAGTCGGTAGGAAATCCCACTAGGCTTGTTTAATAGCCCTGCCAACGATTCAGATAACAAAAACTGGGTCTCTCCCCATAAAAAAGTTTCCATTTGGATTTGCCAGGTAGAAAACAGATAAATGCAAAACGTTCGTAACTTCGTATAGATCCCCATAAACGTTCCAGAACTTTTCTTCTAAACTCACAACACTTTTCAAAAGACTAGTCAAAAGATCCACTCTTCAAACTTTCCCCACCAAAACGAACTTCAAAATCACACATCACGAAAGCAAAGATTGCAAATATGGCAGCGTGGTTATACCTCCGCTTAACTTGAAAAACGTTCGAAACCTACGGGCCAGTAGCAGCCGGTCGCGGAACCTTGCTATTGCAACCCGAGAGTCTGCAATAATTGCGTTAAGCTTTCCAACTGCGTTTGAAACGTTAAAAAACAGGTCCAAACACCTTTTTCGCCGTCCCCCAACTACTCCAATTACTCCCCAAACCCTTGTCTTTTTTTACCTGTTATTGGGGGGTCAATCCTCAAAAACTCGCCACTTTTAATGACCCAATAAATTCACACTGTCCCCGAGAAATGCAATTTTCACCCAACACTTCTTGAAAAACTAAAGAAAAATGTCCTCCACAATTTTGATTGTTTTTATGGAAAATAAAATAAAAATAAGGAAAAAGAACGAAGGGAAGAGAAAACGTCTAAAAAGCCACACCAGCAGTTTCCGGGACCCAAACTCAACCAGTCCTTTACCACAACTAAAATCTCCTTAGCCGAACGTTCGTCCGTCATAGCCTCGATCATCACCCTGAGGTGGGAGGGGACTGAAAGGTGGGGGCGGGGTCTACGTTCACTAGCCTTGGGCAAATTGCCTCCTAGCATACGTGATTGATAAATAAAAAAATTGTTTAACTTCCCGAGCGAGCTTTTTGGCCCCGAAAAGACAGAAAATTATTCTGTCTGAATGCCCCGCCCCCAATTTGAATCTAGCATAGCCACGTTTTAAGCGAAACCGAGACAGAAATATGGTCAAAACAATTCGGCTTTTCCGGTAATTAAGATGAGGGGGCGGGGCTTCCGCACTTATTTGTGCGAAAAACACAGGAGACACACAATTTGTTATGACTTTTTTACGCCAATCAGAAACTCACCGGAAATGGACACAAGTCCCATTAGCTTACAACGCCGCCTTTTGTCATGCTCGTCAACGACAAACATTTTTGTGTTTAAAATTAAGTCTGCTGAGGAAGCCCAACGTACGGGTCGGGATCAACCTCCTCCCCAAAACGACATTTTAGGCCCCGCCTCCTGTTTTTTTTTTTTTTACCCATAACTACTTAACTAATTGCCACACAAACCGCATCGAAAAAAATCCACCAAAACCCACATATGTGGACTAATTACGGAGCTTCTGCACTTAAGTAAAAAAATAAAAAATAAAAAAAAGTTGAAATTTTAAAATTCTTTCCAAAGACAAAAAACGGCCTAAAATAGCCCATGCGCTTCTGTGGTGGATTTTTTGTTAAAAGAAATAGTACCACGACCTCCCTGGAAAAAAACTGAGGCTATGTTTTCTTGAACAGTAGCTCGTATTTTTAGTTTGTATTCTCTTTAAAACAAACATTCGTAGGGAAAATAACAAGAAAAACGACGTGGACCTTTTTTTTCGGAAAGCTGACAGTCAAATTACCATCATTAGCCACAGTTATAACTGAGCTTGATTAAGGCTTCTGAGTTGCTAGTCAAATTGTAGAAATTTGATCTTGATGAATGGTTAACTTTCCAAGCTGGCAAAAAATAACGTTTTATTTGCTTATGTGCCTCGTTCTGTAAACTTCTTTAAAGGGGCAATAGCCATCAACACAAAATAACGCAAAAAATCTCGTTTCTATTTATGTGTGTCAAGTAAGCAATTACGCTATTAAAGAAAGAATCTTCCAGAAATAGGATCTCGTGGCTTTCTGACGTTACAGACGTACTGGGAGACCGTAGGCAGTAATCATGACAGCCAAGCGTCCGTAAGCTACGCCACGACACGTTAGTGACGTCACGACTCAAAGTTTGCACGGCTACTCCAAAAAAAGAAAAAGTGAAACATGCTTGGAATAATGTAACTTATAAGCACCCATCAACATGTCCAACATGTGACTGTTGATCGCTGCTGACTGACTTTTAAACCCAAAGCTGTCCAGCTCAACTATGAAATGTTCTTTTACCGGCTAATATTTCACTGTTGATTTCCTAAAGTGTCTTGGGTTGAGCTCGAACACAACAGTGAACTTTTACGATCAGGTAAACGTAGCTTCTTTGAAAGACAACTTGAGCTCAAGAATGAAATTTCCTTCTGCTGAAGAGAATTCGTTCTAGGTAAGTGAACGTTTAAAACAAACTCAATCGCTATTAAAAACTATTTCGTTCTAAATCGATTTCCAGAATCCAGCAAACGGATTTTTGTCCCTTTAAGCCTGGTGCACACTACAGATCAAAATAAAAAAATCATCAGTCAATATCAAGAAAAGGCCTGATTGGGGCGTGGTTTGGTCTGACTTGTACAATTCAAATAAGATTGAATTTGGGTCGTTTGATTATTGTGATTTGTGTGATTTACCACATTGCCAAGAAAAGCTGTATGAAAAACATGCAGGAAACTTTGGTTTTTGAGAAGATCTATAAGAAATAAAACTGTAAAAGCCATCCGGATTTACTGAATTAGTATTACAAAGTTTGGTGTTGCAGCCAAAACAACTTGCGCTCAGCAAAACTTTATAATACTAATTCAGTAAATTCGGATGGCTTTTTACGTTTTATTTTTTATATATCTTCTCAAAAACCAAAGTTTCCTGCACGTTTTTCATACAGCTTTTCTGGGCAATGTCAACAATCACAATAATCAAACGACCCAAATTCAATCTTATTTGAATTGTACAAATCAGGCCAAACCAAGCCCCAATCAGGCCTTTTCTTGAGTTTGACTTGTGATTTTTTGATTTTGATCTGTAGCGTGCACCAGGCTTTAGGAAACGGATGAAACCCCTTTCCTGGGTTGAACGTAAAGAGGATTGTAAAAGACAGGTTTTTCACCTTGGTGTTGCGTTGTATGCCATCTTCAACGCTCCGTAAGGATCTTACAAAAAGCCACAACCATCGAAGTTTCCAGTTGTTGATTGAGCAGGACACGGTAATGAGGCTAATTAGGTAGTGCAATTAGCCATAGAATGTGCTTTCTTTTGTAGGTCTATATGTGTGCATGTGTGTGTTCTTTTTTTCGGAAAACTCGGGCTTGTTGGACGGCTGTTGCTCTTTCCAACAGTCCAAAGCATATTGCACGTCCAATTAAAAACTCCCAACCCAAAAGTTTTCGGGTCCCATAAGGAAACCGCAAAACACCCAATAATTGTAATAACCGCGGGTGATCTTCTTATTATTATCTCTTCTGCTTCTTATGCTGGTGCAGTCGTGCATGGACGTTCTACATATTTCCCCCAGAAGTCTCTGAAAAAAAGACAATAAAATAAAATATTAATTAAGTTTGACCTTATTTCGCTTTTTAAATTTTAAAAGTATTTTCATTGGAATCTTACCCGGATTTTTTTTAATAATAATAAATGAGTAAGAATTCTCTCATGAAATATTCGTGCAAACCAACGAACTTTGTTGTTGGCGAGATCGAGGAAGGAAAAAAACTCGTTATTTATGCTTCTCCATGAAAAAAAACCCAACAACATCGGAACTAAATGGCAGAAATTGGTATTCTTATTTTATAAAAACACATAAATCCGATAGACAAATTGAGGGTTGTCAGCCCTTCCCAATTGGCTATGTTGAAAAGCTGGGGAAAAACGTGTCGTGACCTAAACTGTTTGTTCACTTTCGTATTGGCTTGTTTCTCAATTTGATCCAATATAGCAATTTGCGAAGATTGTGTAGAAATGGGGAGGCGATAATTAAGTTTTTCCTTTTTTTACCAAGATTTTTATTTATGGATGATTTGGTACCCAATCTTTGGCTTTGGCTGTCCTAGATAGCTAGATTCCTAAAAATAGATGCCAACAATACAAATAGCTACAGCACAAAAAATTTATATGTACTTTTGTATTTTTATTTTCGATTTTTTGTTGTACTATTTTGGGGACTTGGAACAAAAAAGTCCAAGCTACATTCTGTAAACCATATGCATGGAAGAGTTTTATTGCCGAGCCGAGTCTTGGGTGCTCATTATACGGTGATTCCCGTCAATGACTGTGGGGCTGGAGCAACGTAGTGAAAAGGCCGGAAGTCTTAAAGCTATCAAAAGCAGACGAAGGGGCTGTAATTAGGCTTATATATATACACATATATATATATATATATATATATATATATACGTATATACCTCATCTATTGGGGAGCACACAGCATAAGCAAAAGCCCCCAGCTAAGCTTAGCGCACACATATACATAGAGACACACCACTCTTGCAATTGCAAAGGGCACTTTTGATTAAGCGCAAGAGTTAATGCATCTCACGCCTATACCCTAATTAGCTTTCTTCTTTTTTTCTGGGTACTTTATTATTCTAATTTTCAAGCCATGGAAACGGTAGAGTTACCAAACGAACCCCAACGAGCTTTGGCCCTAAGCTAACTTTTCCGGACGTGGAAATATGTCTTAATAACAGCTCGGTGAACGAGTTTTACAGGAGGAAACTATAGTTATCCTATACTACATTGGCGTAAAAAAAAACTCGTATAAAAAACGTAAGGTACGCGTTGTTTTGACTGTAGATTTGCATTCGAAACCAACATGCGTGGTAGCCATGCAGGGAGAAATGCTCTAAAAGTTAATTTTTGGCGGAATTGCTAGGGATAGTTTTGATAAATAATGAAGCTTGGATAACTCACTATTATTTTGAACGCAGTTCTGATGAGAATTACGCTGGTTAACGCTAACTAATTGGATAAGTCACTTATCCCGAGGCTGTGGTGAAAACGCGCGGCTTGAAAGCCAATAGTTTAGAGCGTCTTTTCCTAGATGGTGATGCTTATTTGGCGCGAGTCTATTTTAGTTTGGCTTTAGGTTTTGGTCGTTAGGCTTCCCTTTCATAGATGGCAAGCTGCGCTGCAAGAAAAAGAAAATTCCCGCGCGGCACCCGTTGGCGGTTTATTCAAACCAACGACTCAGATTCGTTTGTTTTGATTGAATTGGGGTGCGTTTTATTGTGAACTGATCCGTTCACCAGTTCTTCCGTTCAACTGCTCTCGTTGACAATAAAACGGACGTTCTGCAGGTCGCCGTTCAACTGGCTGAGTTGAACGAGCGTTGACAATAAAACGCCCGTCAAGCTTAGGGCGTGCTTAGGGATCGTCCCGAGTTCTACTATGCACCAGGAACGCAGTTGAACGGAAGGCGGGTTTTGAACTGTGCGCCAAGCCATCCCGTTGAGCTGTTCACGCTAAAACGCCCGTCCAGCTGAACTCCGTCCACGCGAAAATGCCAGTTGAGCTAACTGGTGAACGCAGTTAGTCAGTTCCGTTCACAATAAAACGCACCCTGAAGTGTGTTTTGGGAGAAGCTACTAAATGACGCCTTTTCGGAGGATCGAACCTACCAAAAGCTTACCCATCTGACCCCTAAGGGCCTATTTCCACCGAGAGGTTAAGGTCTTACAGGGGGAGTAAGGTTTCAAAATGAAAAAATATATGTTATAGAAGAGACCAAACTACATGTTCTGGCTGAAGAACCCCTGTGTCAATTATGCATATTAACCGACTAATTAATTATTTAGTGGTTTTAGCTCCGCCCCTTTGGTCCAAAATTCAAATTTCCCTTTCCTTATAACATGGGGGGACAGTTGGCCGGAGACCTAGCGCCTTTACCTATTAGCGCATTCAAAATCGAATCTTCTATTCATAGGGATGTCACCATTACCTTTCTTTTGAATGCTCAAACAAGTCTTTAGGTGCTTTGGTTAATTTACAAGCTCAATCATAAAAAACGGACTTTTTCTTCGCGCCGCGACTTGCGGGCTTCGCTGATCTCTTTTTTTTAAAAGGTACTGTACAGTACTTTTTTTTAAAAAAAAACGACCCCAACAAAGCGCACCATCCTAATTGCCCGCAACTGTGCGTCTGGGAACAGCACTACGGACGGCTATTGCACTTCGAAGCACTGTTTCCAGACGCACAGTTGCGGGCCATTAGGACAGCACGGTTTGTTGTGGTCGTTTTTTTAAAGTCCTGTACATGTACCCAGAGCTGAAACTCGCTATTTTTTTTGCGAGCGCGCTCGCACATTCGCTCACGGGCCTGATAAAGAGCGCGCTCGCGCTCGTTAGTTACTGCCATCTGTTGAGTGGAAGAATTTTTTCTAAAAAATAAAATATAAATAAATACAAAAATACTCTAAAATAATGAATATAATATAAAATAGTAAATATATTATATACATATAAGTTAAAATAAAATATAATATAAATAATATAAGAATATTTAGCCAAAAATAATTATGTAATCCGTTGCTTTTTGTTACGTTTCACGATATGGCTCATATATGGCGCCACTGTACGAGCGCAGGCGCTCAGTGCTTTTTGAGCGCGCTCGCGCTCGCAAAAAATCAAAGAAGAGCGCGCTCGCACATTCGCTCGTGTCAGCGCGAGCGCGCTCTTTTTCGAGGGCGCTCGTTGCAGCTCTGCATGTACCTAAATTATAAAATAGTACAATTTACACACCGTGTGCTACTTTATATACAGCAACTTAAGAACAACTACGAATATACGCTTTCACATCTTATTTACCTTAAATTTCCCTAAATTATCATACAGCACAATTTAAGCAATAATTTAAAAAACTTGGCCGTTTTGGTATCCCAGGCTGGCCGTTTTGGTAGCCGGGCTGGCCGTTTGTGGCCTGGCCGTTTTGACCAGGGCCTGGCCGTTTTGTAAATGGGCCGTTTTGACTCGTACCCGACACCTTGTGGATGTCATCCGAAAAGGCGTCAAGAAACCATGCAAGAAACGCACCCTAATCCTGATACTCCAGCAAATTCTAAGCTTCAAATTCGTTTTCTTTACCAGTAGGTGGCACTATCTGGTGGCACTATATAGAAAAGAAAACGGCCGGTTTTCTCTTCTATATCAAAAAGTTTTGGGGCTTACCGAATGCCATATGGCACCACATGTTGGGGGAAATGGGGAAAATTTCCTCCGAATAGCTAGAAGAGAATAAGATAGCGACACCTATTGGGAAAGCTGCAGACGACGATGCGATGACACTTCGCCTGTGGTCTTAAAATACATGAAGAAGTCCTCCGAATAGGCGTCATTTAGCCAGTACTTTGGATCTTTTTTTTCGCCGGATCTTAGATCCTTACCGATCATTCTCATTTTTTGCCGATCCGATCAGATCCGATCCTGCAAATCTTCGGAAAATTTAGATCCGAATCGAAAGAAAACTCGATCCGATCCGATCTTTTTTTTTTTTAAATCCATACATATGTAACTAATATAACGCTAAATATACCTGAACTAAAATGTAAAGTTTGCTATTTGAAATGTATACTGAAAAAAGTAAAAATAGTGACCAACCAGGAATTTTACTCTTGCAATAAGCTCCATACGTGAAACAGCTATATATACCCCAATCACTTACCAAAACTTAACTAAAATAAAGCCTGTAATAAACTGTGCTTTTTTATTAAACATAGTATTTCCGCTTTGCTTGCACGGGATAATTTCAAGCCAAAAAAAAATGTCATACGAAGACTGGTACACTTCTTTTTAAACAACTTAAATGTTCCCTTTAAGGCCATCATAGACATAATTTATATTTGCTAGCTATTAGTTACTTGTTACTAATAGTTTTAATAGTAATTAAATAGTAATTAAATAGTAAACTAGTTATTCATAGTAATTAGTAGTTACTAGCAGCGGCCACTAGATGGCCTCAATTGATCGGTAAATTTCCCTTAAAAAAAGATCCGATCCACGCTCTTTACGACACTGACGATCCGATCCGATCAAATGATCGGATCGGATCGGGATCTTTTTGGGAAGATCCAAAGCACTGCATTTAGCCTCTTCTTGTTTTGGGCGAAATCTGACAGTTTTTCGCAGGGTAATCATGTTAAACAGATTACATAGAATACCGGTAATATTCTTTAGTAGTTAAGTTACAGATTTGATTCTAATTAAGTTGTTTATCTAGGCGGTATTAAATTCTTTGCTGTCACAAGTCAAACATCAAAATGTATCAACCCAAGGTTTACATACAAATAGCAAGCTTCAGATGAATCTCATTCCAATGGTGATTGAACAAACCGGAAGAGGCGAACGTGCGTACGATATCTACTCGAGATTGCTAAAAGATCGTATTATTTGCCTCATGGGGCCGGTAGTTTTCATTTTTTATGCATATGTAATGAGTAAATAATTCAGAAATATCTTTTCTTTAGGTCACTGATGATATGGCAAGCCTAGTGGTAGCACAGTTGTTATTTCTGCAGTCAGAAAGCAGCAAGAAACCTATCCACATGTACATTAACAGGTAAAATAAACAAAAATTCGTCTTTTTTTCACAATAAATTTTAGTTGATTCTGTAAATTATTTCTAGTCCTGGAGGAAGTGTTACTGCCGGCTTGGGAATCTACGATACCATGCAGTACGTACTACCTCCGATTGCCACATGGTGTGTGGGCCAAGCTTGTAGCATGGGCAGTCTTTTACTGGCCGCAGGATCGCCTGGCTTAAGACACGCCCTCCCCAATTCCCGAATCATGATTCACCAGCCTTCTGGCCAAGCCTTTGTACGATTCCTCGCTTACTTTTTCTTCCATTTACGTTAAAATAACGTCAGTTCGGGTTTACTTACGTGTAGGGACAAGCAACAGACATCCAAATCCAAGCTGAAGAAATCCTGAAGCTCAAAAAACAAATTAATCAACTTTATGTGAAACATACAGGCCTGCACCTTGAGAGAATCGGTAGTTGTGTCTTTTAAGCAAGAATTTCTTAAAAATGATGTTTTTTTCTGTGTTTTTCAGAACCTTCAATGGAAAGAGACAAGTTTATGAGTCCAACAGAGGCCAAAGAATACGGTTTAATCGACAAAATCCTGGAACACCCACCTAAACATGGAGCAGCTGCCTTAATCAATGGCGACAAGAAAGAAAAAGCTTCGGAATCCTAGTTCATTGTTATCTTTAAGTTTATATTCCATCAGCTAGGGAGGGGGGTCAGCAAATCAAATAATTTGCCAATGAAAAATTGAAACCGTTCAATACAGTTGTTTTATCGAGCGAGAATTTCGTAAATCCAAGGCAGATATGTAACGACTCCTGTGTATAAGCCAGGCACTCCTGGTAAGCCACACCCATGGCCCCTAGTAACGACACCAATAATAGTGTTTTGGCCCGTTCTAGAATTCCGGTGGATCAAAGGACCGCCCGAGTCTCCCTAAATAATAATAAGAATGATTATTTTTTAATTCAAATTAATACACGTTACAATGCAAGCATCTGGAACGGAACTATTTGCATCGATTCTCGCACCTCCAGCGCATATAGTCTTCGCTGCGACGCCATTTTTGTACTTCTCAGGCCAACGCGTAAAATAAGTAGCATTACAAGTCATAAGATCCACGACACTCAATTTTGCATGCAGTAATATCGATGAAGTTGGTCCTTCTATGAAAAATTAGTTTAAAAATTCCCGTATAAACTCAAGTTTTCTGTAATTGCGTAATAATTAAAGGATAGTTATACCAAATTTTTTTACAGTAACGTAGCTAAAACAACACGGTGGACTAGGTAGTTTAACTTAACTAACTATTTATAAATGTGCGTGAACTAATTTGGAAAAGGCAAATTATATTTTATCTACGCGGAAAGAGCAAAAGAGGGCAATTTGAAAGCAACATCTCTGGAGACACTATTTTAATGTAATTTTACATTTTAACTAATATTAATTTTAATTGTAATTTTTGGGTGTATTATTATACAGTTATCATGCATGCCGTTTTCTGCGCGGGAACAATCACATAGACATGTAGAGGACTTCCGCGCCACCAAGCGGTAGCTTGGGTGAATCAAGTAAAAGCTCTACGGGATCCTTTAAATCCACTTAAAAGCACTTAAAATTAAGGAGATTTTCAGGTTTTTATTACCAAGCATGGTGCGTCCCCATCCAGCGACGTAGACAGTTTGACTAGGAACCCCAAAATGTTCTTTGGAGGTAGCGGAAGGTAAGCAAATGGGTCTAATGCGCCAGCTGGCGTTGTAGGCGTGGTTTAGCTCCACGATGGCGATATCGTGCCCAGAAATACTGGAAGAATAAGACGGGTAGATGTGAACCTTTTTCACCTTAATGTCCATTACAGAAGCGTGATTGAGGTCGTAATTGCCCATTCGAACTAAACAAATATTTCGAGAACTACAATGGGCTGCGGTTAGCACGTGGGTGGGGCTAATGAGTGCTCCTCCGCAGAAAAAGTCTGGGTCCTTGGATTTCCAAGTCTGTTCCCCCAATGCGACCTAGTAATAAGTGTAGTAACTCATCAGTTATGATTTAGATAGTTTTCTTATGGAGAATAAAATATACCATCCATGGCCATGTACTGTCCATTACGACCTTGCCTTTGATAATCCGAGTGCCGATACCGGGAAATGGCAGCCCACAATCTTGGTGTAATTACTTTGGTGCTTAAGAAAGGGAATCTGGATTTTGTTTAGGAAAAAACTTTTACCTTCAATCTGCTTGTACGGACAGCAAATGAGCGATTTGATGAACCTCATAGGTCCACAAGTACTCCACGGTGATACAGAGAGAAGCACGGTTGGGTGGGAACGCCGACAGGACCAGTAAGATAGACAATTGCCGTACAAACCATCTTTAGTTTGGCAAAATTCACCCGTTTCATGCCCTAAGAAGCTTACGAATGATTAATAACTTCAATTTATAAATATAAAAACGTTCGATTATAAGCATAAATTGTAACAAAAAATAACAATTATATTACTTACTAGTTTATAGAGCCTTATTTTAGTGTAATGTGGTTTGTTTACCTATGAGGAGAGAAAACAAGGCGCTGAAGAACAAAATTTGCAGAAGTCGAAGCATTTTGGTGAACTGGCTTTGGGCACAAATCGAACGTTATTAGGACGCGGGTTGGGCTTTTTATGCTAGGAAGGTTAATGCGGTTTGATTAGCTTCCGTTTAAGGGATTCTATATACACTAAAAAGAAACCACAAACCGTATAAAAATAATGAAAAACGAACTCGTTTTGTTATCCATGTTAATTGAATTTCTCGGAATTGGGGACAAGAATAAAAGCGCATTGAAAGACGGATAATGGGGCAGGTGCCATCTCACCTGCATCGCCATTGTTGCTCCCGCCAGTTTTCCACGGAAATCTCTCTCCCCCCATTCAATTTCCCTAAACCGCTCAATAGGTTATATTCCTTTATCTCGTTTTAACCCCAAACCCCTTTAACGATCCTTTTTGTGCAAAGCGAAATAGAAGCTTTTAAAAGGTCCATTAAAAACTTTTGACGAGGCAATAAGCCATACCCCCATACGGACCCAAACCTCGCCCCTTTTACGTTAAGGCGGACGTTTACCACCTAAAGCCTTTTCTTATTCTTCTCGACGTGTTCGAGTCAAGTTGAGCTGCCTCTTATCTCCCTCGAGTGTTATTTTCCTCCTGACAAGTTATTGAGGAACATATAGTTAATAGTCTAGAAAATTATTCTAGAAAATAGTCTAGAAATCTTGAATTTTCTCCTAAGTAATACTCACAAATCTTTAGAGTGATCCAAGTAATTCGTGATTTTATTGCTAATTTCCGGACTCCTGAATTTTCTTTACAAAGGAGGTATACAAATTATAATGTTAATTCGAATTAAATGAAGCTGTATTTAAGCTGAATGTTGGAAGAAAAAATCACTTAAATTGTATATACTTTTATCTATTTATCCAATTTCCGCAGGTGATTCCAAAACTCGCAGGTTAGTTTTATTGAGTAATATGAATCCTGGAAGACCCCGGACTGTGCGAATCAAAGAAGAGGATGCAAAAGTAATTTATCATGTTTTCTTTATTTTTTTCCTTTTTAGCGTTTCATCAAGTGTGTAATTTTCTAAAAAATGAACGCCAAAAAAAGGATAGCCTTAGTTTTTTTGTTTTGTTTTTTCGGGGTTGGTGTGCAAAGGAAAAATGGCTCGTGCCTTGTGGGATAAGATGCAGGAAAGATGAGTTGGGTAACTATTTCGGGACCACAGCAGCTGCAAACATCAAAGCCGCGAAACACAAGTCGAGAAACGGATTTCTTCTGTTTTCTTCTTTCCTTTCTTGTTTTAACTTTTTTTTTATTTAAAGTTCCTTAAAGGAATCTACAGAAAAAATAAATATAAAAAGAAGTACAAGAAACAGGTGAAAAATGGCAAGTTTCTGTTTAGATCACAAGTGCCCAAAGGGGTTTCCAATGAAGACAAACCGTCTCTCGGGGCTAAAAAATCTTTCTTTCTTTGGGCCGAGTCCATAACACCTGATATGGGAATCCAGATCGAGTGTCCCGGAGATCGCATATCCCTTTGGTGACGTCACCCAACTCGTAATAGAACTCTTTGGCATCGAATTTCGGGCAGTATATGTGTGTGTGTTGTGTGTGTTTGGAGCTGCAGCATCTTCGCTCATTAACTTGGCTTGGTTTTATCAAAAACTCCACTCTCCGAAAGGTTTATCATCTTTTTTTCTTCTCCGGTTTTATCGATTATGCATAACGCTCCCTTTTCTTCTAGAAAATAAATTTGGAGGCGGGTGGTGGCATCTCAAACCACGCCTACTAAACTTTGGAAATGTCATTAGTTCTTTGCAACTTTTCAAAGAAGCTATGAGAGACCTTTTTTATGCTGTTTTTCTATTTTTTCTATTTCTTCTGGGGTGAATGTCTCGTATTACAGGGAAGCGCTGCTTTAGCCATGACTGAAGTTTTGGGATGGTATGGCTATGATACCCAAGACACTGCTGCTACTCTGGAGTCAGTAATGGGCTCCAGGACCCCCAGAATCTCCGTTTCGGGTTCACCAACGTCTTCAGCGTCGCCTTCTCGTTGTAAAAGCTTAAATCCTTCATGGAATTCCAGGAAAACAGGTTAATATTCTGGATTTGACTTCTCTTTTTCTTAAGAAAGTGTTTAGAAACTTATTCAAGTTTAGCTCAAATTTTGAAAAGTAAAAATTTTTTAACCTTTGAATCATCTTGAGTTAACTTTCGAAAAGGGGAATGAGATTGAGGTTGGAATTACGGAAAACAAAAATGTGGGGTATGTAATTTGGTGCCGCTGGCTGCAGCCGAAAGGGGCGTGGTCCACTCCTCCCGTTTCCTATCTTGTCTTCCCTGGAAACCGTAAGCTTGCAAAACGGGGGCGGGGCTAAAGCTTTAATGAGGAAGTACGGGGAGGGAAGACGGGGGGAGAAGGTTTGAAATTGCTCTTGCACCTCTTTTTGTTTTCGTTCAGCATTTTCATTTTCTTAGAATATGTAATCAAATGGGGGGAAAGGGGGAAGGAAGCCTCCAATCCTTGATTAAGTCAATCTGTCTGGTTTTCCGTGAGTGGATACAACTATACTTTTGATTTGCCTTTGGGAGGGAGAGTAAGAAAGGTAGTAATTTTTGGCAGGAGGGGGGCGTGTTCGATGCTTGCGAAAGGTATTTTTTGTATTTTTATTTTACCTGTTTTGGGTGTGGGTTTTGTGTGTAGGGAAGGCATTAGTGGGACAGCACGTTGGAATGAAGAAATGCGCCTCCTGTGGGGTAGGAGGCGCCACCTTGGTGGCCGACAGTACCGCCAGTAATTCCGGTGCGGCTTTCTGCTCCGACAATTGCCTGGTTTTGGGCCGGCGAGCAGCTCTGAAACGGACTAAAGAATGTGACTGGTGTAAACACGTCCGGCATACCGTTTGCTATGTGGATTTTTACGATGGTGATCATCAGCTACAATTTTGCAGGTATATTTAGAGTTAAAGTGCACCACAAACTGTTAATTTTCCACTTCTTTCTAACGCTTGTTTATAGTCTCGTTATCGTTGGTATTGCAACTGATTTGAGTTGTATTGATATCGATATTAAATATGTCCAAATCTGTATTAATTATATTTATTATCTAGTTTTATCTGTGTTTAATTTTATAATTTTGAAACTATTTTAACTGTATCTACTGTATTCTATAGTCAATGAAATTGTATATTTCATTAGATTAGAAACTTAAAAAGTACAAATAATAATCGCTGTCAATCCTATATTGATAGTATATTGATTTTTATCCCTATTTAATTTTACAGTTTGATATTGATGTTGATATTTGAATTGATACTGATATTGATATTTATCTGTGTCTAATGTCATATATTAAAACTGTTGTTTTTATTGAGACTATAATTATTGAAAGAAATTTTTTATTCATTAGATTATAAGTTTAAAAATACAAACAGTAATCGATATCAATCCTGTGTTGATATTGGGTCTTGCTGGTTTCATGGGGTAGCATTTTCGTTCAAATCGATATTAAATTCTGCTTACATTCTCTTAAAGAGGGAGTCAGGTGCAAAAAAAATATGTTATAGAGGAGACCAAATGAAGTGATCTGGCTGAAGAACCCCTATGTCAGTTATGCATATTAACCGAATAATTAATTATTTAGTGGTTTTAGCTCCGCCCCTTTGGTCCAAAATTCAAATTTCCCTATCCTTATAACACGGGAGGACAGTTGGCCGGAGGGCTAGCACCTTTACCTATGAGCACATTCAAAATCGATCCCGGTTCCCATAGGGACTATTCCATTATCTTTCTTTTGAATGCTTAAACAAGTCTGTAGGTACTTTGGTTAATTTACAAGCTCAATCACAAAAACGACGTTTTCTTCGCGCCATCACGCGATCGCCATCCTGCTGGCCCGAGATCCGCGCCTGGGAGCCTTTGGGCAAGTTTCGGGTCGGCTTCGTAGTCGAGAGCTATCCCCTGGCAATGGGACCGAACGCGGCGGTTCTGACCATGCGGGTAACACTCGCTTCATGGCGTTCAGCGAAGCCCGCAAGTCGTGGCGCGAAGAAAAAGTCCGTTTTTTGTGATCGAGCTTGTAAATTAACCATAGCAGCTAAAGACTTGTTTGAGAATTCAAAAGAAAGGTCACGATGCCGCCCCTATGAGACCAGGGATCGATTTTCAATGCGCTCATAGGTAAAGGCGCTAGGCCTCCGGCCGACTGTCCTCCCGTGTTATAAGGATAGGGAAATTTGAATTTTGGACCAAAGGGGCGGAGCTAAAACCACTAAATAATTAATTACTCGGTTAATATGNGATCGATTTTCAATGCGCTCATAGGTAAAGGCGCTAGGCCTCCGGCCGACTGTCCTCCCGTGTTATAAGGATAGGGAAATTTGAATTTTGGACCAAAGGGGCGGAGCTAAAACCACTAAATAATTAATTACTCGGTTAATATGCATAATCGTCCCGATCCGGAGGCCTAGCGCCTTTACCTATGAACGCATTCAAAATCGGAACTTCGATTTATAGGGACGGCACCATTATCTTTCTTTTGAATGCTCAAGCAGTTCTTTAAGTGCTTTGGTTAATTTACAATCTCGATTACAAAAAGATGAAATTTTCTTCGCGCCGCGACTTGCGGGCTCCGCTGAACGCCATGCAGCGAGCGTTACCCGCATAGTCGGAACCGCCGCGTGCGGTCCTATTACTAGGGGATGGGCTCTCGACTGCGAAGCCCACCCAACCTTGCCCAAAGGCTCACAGGCGCGGGTTTCGGCCCGGCAGGACGGCAAGCTACGGCGATCGCGCGATGGCGCGAAGAAAAGTCAGTTTTTTGTGATTGAGCTTGTAAGTTAACCGAAGCACCTAAACACATGCTTGTAGCATTCAAAAGAAATTTAATGGTACCGTCCCTATAAATCGAAGGTCCGATTTTGAATGCGCTCATGGGTAAAGGCGCTAGGCCTCCTGCCAACTGTCCCCCAATGTTATAAGGATAGGAAAATTTGAATTTTGGAGGAAAGGGGCGGAGCTTAAACCGCTAAATAATTAATTACTCGGTTAATATGCATAATTGACATAGGGCTTCTTCAGCTAGAACACTTCTTTTGGTCTCCTCTAGATTTTTTTAAAAAAATTTTGCACTTGACTCCCCCTTTAATATTTATTTGAATTTTTGGATTTATTTATTAACAAAAAGGCGGTAATTAATACATGTTTGCTCTCTTAGTGATAAATGCTTGAACCAGTACAAAATGCACCTATTTTGCAAGGAAGCCACCGCCCATTTACACCTGAAAGCACAGCACGTGATTCACCCGGCGTCTTCGAGATCGAATAATCTCCTTATTACGCCGGATTTATGGCTTAAGAATTGCCAGGAGACTACCAACAGCTCATTGGACGATATTCCCGACGATTCATTTGATTCTTACTCTTCTTCGCCTTCGCCACAGGACTTGACGGTCAAGAAAGCGGTCAGTACAACCCCGCCCCTTGCCAATCCCCCTCCTTGCGCGCCAAAACGAAAGTCCAGTGATCCTCTCAAAGCTCAGGAACCTCCCAAAGGACTCAAATCGAGGAACAAAAGTCAAGACTCGTTGCCACAACCCGGTCCGAGTCAACCAGTGGTTGAACTGATGTCAACTGAACCGGAATCAAAGGCAGAATTAAGCCCAGAAGAGCGGAATCGTCCCGATCCTGTGATAGCTCCTTGGAAAGCCCATTTCCCTTACAATCTGCTCATGACTCCTTACCCCATCTTCATTCCTTTACCGATTCCCATTCCGATTCCTATCCCACTTCATGTCTACGCGGAATGTTCCAAGAATTCGAAAGAATCTTAATAAATAAAATCTGATTTTCTTAAACATGATCTTCAATTTATTTTATTAGATTTTCTGGCTTAATAACGCTGGATTTGAAGCAGCAGAGCTTTTAAATGACGGGCTTCGTAAGTCACCGTATATTTGCCACTATTACTCGTCGATTCGCCCAATGGCGAGTCCAGAACGGTTCTTACGTTCTGTCCATGCACTGGAAATATTTTTAAAAATGGATTTTTTTTTAATTTAAATACCTTGACATTGGTCCAAGAATTGCGAAACTTCGGCTAGCATAGAATCACGCACGCTAACAACATGCTTGGATAAATTTTCCAATAGCGATAATAAGCAGCGTTTGGCGTAAAACCTTCGAAAAACAATAATTACGGTTTTGGTCTTTCCTTTCGGCTTTTATCCGTTTTACCAAGTATCCGTGCCCAATTTCTGGTTAAAAGGCTCCAAACTCTTGATCACTCGGGAGATTCCAAACTCGTAATTGCCTTTAGCACAGTAAAGCGTCCTACAATACCACTCCGATAATTTAAATGCTGTTACTTGTAACTCAATCAAAAACTTAATGAATGTATCTTACCCAATCACTAAATTAACGATCGACAAGTGGAAGAATTTAGTTTTAGGTTCCTCCAACGCTTTATGCTCCTCCTCTTTCTCCAATTTGCGTAACAACTCTTCTGCTTCCTCGTTTTGTGACGTCAGCAAGTAGCAAACGCATAAATTCGCCAAAACTACTGCACTGACTCCCAAGATCTATTCAGAAAATTCAATTTCTCTGAAATTAGAGTTAATTAGAGTTAAACATATAATTTTTACGTTCTCGTAATGCTTTTTAACCAAAGGCTCGTAAAATCCAGTAGCTTCCTTAAACTTGCTCTCTTGCATGAACAACGTATGAGCCACGTTCAGTCGCCAGACGTCTTGTTCGCCACAGAACTCCACAGATTGGCGAAATAATTTCTCCACTTGAGAATAATCTTCGCGTTCCCATGGAATTTTCGCTTGGGCCATCAGAACAGGGACATACCTAAAGGTAAACAATCGTCCCAACTTTTGAAAGTTCAACATTTTTATGTTAATTGTACCTGTCCATAGTCTCCTCGTAGTCCACTAACGCTCGTCTTGCGCCTTCTTCGTCGCCCTGACGCCGACAATCCTGCAATTTGCCCGTGGCGCGGCGTAAACCTTCGCATTCTCGAGCAGCTAGCACATCAAATTTGCCGTACGCTTCTTCAGGGGACGTCTGTTGGGTAATCAAAGCTTCCAACGTCTCGTACAGGTACTAAAACCATTTTAAAGTATGAGGGTTTGCGAGCTTTTGTTGTCAAAACTTAGGCAATTAAGTTTTAAGCAAACAAGCAATTAAGTGGTGATGCTGTTTACTGGCGAGAGGTAGCGGTACGTTAAATGGGCGTATTCGGCGAGGACGTCTGCAGCCATGTCAAAATATTCGTGTTTGCAATAGAGAATTAGCAAATTGGCGAAGGTTTCGGGCGGAAATGGCGGATTCTGGGCTAACAAGTACTGCAACTTCTGGAAAGTTTCCCCCGTTTGACTTTCGGCTTGAAGAAGGGCCAAATTATGCAAAGTGACGGCGTCCCATTCTTCCTCCGAACGTGGAGGCATGTCTGTCAACGCCTCTCGGGCTCCTTCGTCTGTCAAAAAATAAATAAACAATAAATTGCATTTACTTTTTAGGATAACATTATATTTTTTTCTATTTTCTTACAGTTTTTTAATTGATATTCGGTAGCCGCTTTGAGATTAAACGCTTCTACTAATGCAGTGGAGTGTAAGGTGAGGCTGTTGCCTACACTACGGACTTCCATGCCTTCGGTTGCCATGCCAACGCTCAATTCCGGATGATCTCTGATCCCTCGTTCGATTATATCGGCTAAAGTGACCAATAAAATAATTAGTTCCATAGTTAAATAATTGTAGTTAAAATAACTGTGTAAATAATTGATAGTTAAATAACTGTATAAGTAATCGGTAGTTAAATAATTGTAATTTTGCATTGAAAGTTGTAATTTGTTTGGTACCGATGTATTTAAGGGCGGGGGCGAATTCTTTGAGCTTGTAATGGCACAAAGCGATACTGTAGAGCAGATGAGGGTCGAAACCTGCCATTTGGAGTGCTGAATTGAACTGCCTGAGGGCTTCTGAGTAGCGTCCTTCCTAGATTACGGGAGATTAGTCAGGAAGAAATGAGAAAATCTGTATGGCTGGAGTTTATGATTAGGGTTGTATACCTTGAAGAAAATGCAACCTTGATTGATGAGAGTGTCAGCGTCTTCCAAAGAACATCGTTCGACAAGACTTTTGGCTGCGAGTAAATCTTCTTCACCGAATTTAATGGCCGCTTGTAGCTTGGTTACTTTGTTTTGGTATTCGGGGTGTTCGATTTGGGAACAAGTTTTCAAAGCTTCGAGGTATAAGCCCGCTTGGTGGAGGGATTGACTGTAGTAGATTTGGTAATCTTGATCGTCCGGAAAGAGGAAAGTTAATTGTTGGTAGCAGTGCGAAGCGGATTGGAAATCTTGGGTTTGGTAATAACAGTAGCCTAGTAAAGATAACCCGGCTCTCGACTGTAATATAAATGAAAAATTAATAAAATTGAAGGACTCAGTAAACACAGCTATCCCAGTACAAAGGTTCACACAGTAGGATAACAGGGGTTATCTTCCAATGTTAAGGTTTCTCCGCAATTTTCTCGGTCCCAAGAGGATCTGTGGGTATAAAGAACATAGGAGGGATGGATTCACAAACTTTACCCATGTACAGTACTCAAACTATTGATCGCACGATGGACTTTCAAATCGACCAATGACAGTGCTTATCGTCGTCAATGACAGCATTTATCGTCGTTTGAACCAATCCTGTCGTTTCCAGACCACTAACTACGCTTACGCAGGCCTCTCAACACTATAACCCTTCTAAACTCCCCAGTCAATTAAAGGAACAGGTCATTCAATTAAATGGCATTTAGTTGACCTGCCTTTAATTGACTGGGGAGTTTCGAAGGGTTATAGTGTTGAGAGCCCTGCGTAAGCGTAGTAGTGGTCCAACGACGGATAAGCACTGTCATTGGTCAGTTTGAAAGTCCATCGCGCGATCAATAGTTTGAGTACTGTACCCCCTGTGTAGGCATTCCTACTCTACCAGAAAAAGGGTTCGAGAAGAGAACAAAACATTCACAAAACGGGGGACTTGTGACCTTTCTCTCAAGTACTCAAGGGCAGGGTGTCTAACCCTACGTTGGCGAATTGACGAAAAATGTGGGCGAATCGGCTCTTCCAAAAAATTCCCGGACAAACCTGGTCAAAAAAGATCTTAATTTCGTAAATTCAAACGGTGAATCTCTTTTAGCATTCTCGGCTTGTTCCTTGGGCTGCAGCGCTGAACGAAAAACTCTTACTGGTAGAACCATTCTAAGTTTTGCGTTGCAACGATTTTGGAAAATTGTAGTGTGTTGGCGAATTTGGCGAATTCAGAGGGCATTTTCAAGTGTTGGCGAATCGAAAAAACCGGTTGGATACCCTTGCTCTAGGGAGTTTCGGACTGACCTAAGATCCTATGCCTCTATTGCGTTTTGTTAATCGTCGTGACCTTTTTTGAACTGCACTGGGAGGTTTTCGAATTTTCCCTTTGATATTCTGGCTTTTTACCTGGATTTACTCTGGGGACCGAGAAAGTCGTCGGAAAAACCTTAACATTGGAAGATACCCATGTTATCCTACTGTGTAAACCTTTATACTGTGATAGCTATGTTGTATGTGGTACCGTCATATTGGACTCTACGATAGGGACCAGAACGTTCATTGCATCCATGAAACGTTGTTCTCGTATCTATACGAATAAATTAATTAGGATTCATAAAGAAATTATTTTACCTTACCATTGTGTAAATAGATTTAGTATATTCTCCGTCGTTTATTAGCGTTAAACCGACCATTTTTAAACCGTATAAGAAGCTGTTGCGAGGTAAAATTCAGTGTTGCGCTTTTTGATTGTTGTGCGGACGGTTGCTATGGTAGCTTGGCGGGTGGCACTAGCAGAACGGGATTCGTACGGAAAAGCGTTCTCATATTGAAAACACGCCCCATTTCCTATAGAAAATGGTTATAGTTCGCAATGAATGCTGTAGGCAGCATTCATTAAACCCTAAAATAATTTAGGGTTTAAAATCGGAAATATGTAAAGACCCCAAAGGTTCGAATTTTTGTAAAAATGAAAACGCATCAGAGCAGGCTGATACTTTTAACAAATACCAGATCGGGGTCCAATAGGGCTCGTGTCGCAGCTGAACTCAATTATGTATATAATGAGCATTGGAGATTTGATGTATCGCAATACATCACATGCACATGTTATTTTAATTTTTTCCCTGAGATATTACTGTAACTAGAATTGTGGATTCAGCATAGCTTGGATTGTTTGATAGATTGTTTTGCATGGAAAAATAACGTTTTTCATCTAATACGCATTTACGGATAAGAATTACGCATCCTTATTATTTACGCATCCTTAGAATAAGCTTGAATGAATCCAGTAATTGTTAGCATGCCTTTTGCTAGTTATGGTTGGAATTATTGCCACGTGCGGTTCAATTATCGTCCTGGGTTAATAACTGCATCAAATAATGTACAGTACTCAAACTATTGATCGCACGATGGACTTTCAAATTGACCAATAACAGTGATTATCGTCATCAATGACAGCGTTTATCGTCGTTTGGACCAATCCTGTCGTTTTCAGAACTACGCTTATGCAGGGCTCTCAACACTATAACCCTTCTAAACTCCCCAGTCAACTAAAGGACAGGTCATTCAATTAAATGGCATTTAGTAGCGAAGCTAATCCCTCTACCTGGCAAAAAGGACAGAACAAGAAAGCGCTTGGAGAAAATGAAACAAAAAATGCGGGAGCTCTTGGTGTGGTTCAGCAATCGGAACGATTGGGAGTCTTTTCTTTTATTTTCGCCAAGCGCTTTTTCTTGTTTTGTCCTTTTTGCCAGGTAGAGTGATTAGCTTCGTTACTAAATGCCATTTAATTGAATGACCAGTCCTTTAGTTGACTGGAGAGTTTAGAAGGGTTGTAGTGTTGAGAGCCCTGCATAAGCGTAGTAGTGGTCCAACGAAGGAAAAGCACTGTCATTGGTCAATTGCAAAGTCCATCGTGCGATCAATAGTTTGAGTACTGTACGCGTTGAGAACTGTTCAAATGCTCATCTTTAATTGTCCGCTTCTTTACACTTCAAATCACTCGCTTTCTCACACTCCGTACTTTCGCCACGCCTAAATGACCCCTAAGAAAATAGAAGAAAAAGGAGGTTCCCAACAGTAACAGTACAGACAGTTGATTGGCTGATAGAATGCATAGTTTAGAACAGACAGTTGATTGGTTGGAAGTTACGAATCGATGTAGTTTCTCAAACGTATCGACTATGCCGCAGTTGAAGGCTCAATAACAATATACTTTGAAACAATATCAATACAAGTAGGAGCGTGTTTTCTTTTGCATCAACGTTTACAAGTTACTCGAAGTTACTCGATGCATTGCATTTACGAATGTTTTTGCGAAATTTCATAGTTCCCGCTAAAAGGAAGGTGGAGTCAGACGACCCTCACCTCCCAAGGGATTAGCCTGGAGGTTCAGAAAGTTGGGACAGAAGGCCCCATAAGGAATGGTCTCGATGCTCTCTCTAGTCCTCTATGAGTATAACACAGCCGTATGGCACACCAATCAGATTGCAGGGATTGGCCTAAGGGGCGAGACTTATGTCCAATCCCTGCAATCTGATTGGTGTGCCACAAAAAAGGCGCGCGTTTCAAATTTTAACCTTATATGACGTCACTATTCCTATGGCGCCCAATGCAAATTTTTAGCCCCTACACTTAGGGTAGCCGCGTTTCAAATGTTTAACCTTTGGTGACGTCACTATTCCTTTGATGACATCACTACCTATGGTGTACAGTTCAAATCTTTAGTTTGCAGGCTTCTGACTGACATTCAAGCATTTAATCCTATGGATATATCCTGTTAAGGTAAGCTAGGTAAGAACTGCTTTTAATAAAGATTTTGCCAATAAGTAGTGAGATATTCTATATCATTTGTTAATTAGTTTATAAAAGCAATAACAGTTAGGGTAAATTTCACAAGAAAAGGGGCGGGACTTAAGTCAATCCTTGCAACCTGATTGGTGTGCTATACGGCCATTAAAAAAGCCACGCGTTTCAAATTTTAACTTTTGGTGGTCACTATTCCTTTGGTGACGTCACTATTCCTATGGTGCACAATTAACATGTTTAGTCTATTGGCTTTCAGGCTTGTAGGCATCGTCTTCGCCCCATTTCGCAGGCATCGTCTTGTAGGCATCGTCTTCGCCCCGTAGGCATTGTCTTCGCCCCATTTCGCAGCGTTCATCATACTAAATGGTTGAAGGGAGAGGAAGTGATTTCATTACGAAGGACTGACAACCTCAGAACTGTTTCGAAAACTTTTATGATTGTTGCTAAAAAAGACTTTCGGTATATCTTGTCGTACAAATATGAAGAGAGAGGGAGATACGAAGTTTACGCTTCTTGAAAGGAACCTCTTTAATAAGACCGAAGAGTGAGGGTACTGTTTCGACACCTTTTATAAGGGTGACAAAAGACGTTTAGGGATATGTTGCTATCTCTTGTACATTTTTCCCAAAATCTCTACATTCTTAAAAGAGAACTAAAGATTTAGATTTCAATTCGTTGCCTTTTTACGCAGTACTAGTGTTGAAGTGTCATGCGAGAACTTGTGAGTGAGTGGATATTTTTGCTTTTGCTCTTATAAAAGGGATTGTAGAATTAGATTAAAGGTTAATACATGTTGGGTTTTTGAGGAGTTCACTATGGAATCTTTATATTATGATCCAGAGGCGCCTGCGAGTTTTGGGGGGATTTCGGCAGTGACTCGAGCACTAAGGGAACGTGGTCAAATGATCACAAAGCGACAGGTAGCCGATTGGTTGAAGCAGCAAGATACTTAAGGTGCTTTCAGATTGGTGGTCTAAGGTCATAAGCCATAGACCACTCTTAAGCCTGCTTTACATTGTACCTGTCAGTCTGGCATGGCCGACATTTCAGCGTCATGTCATGACGGACATGACACTCGATTGATTTACATTGGAAAGTCAGAATGAACATGGGGGCGTTGCTTTGTGAGTCTGTTGTTGTTTTTTGTATATAAATGGTATATAAAATATATAACGTGTATAGCTATAAGACTATGTATAATTAACTACACAACTACTATCTAATGAAATAGTTCATATAAT
>JAGJRO010000369.1:0-40449 GCA_022832285.1 Lepidurus apus apus | reverse complement strand
TTTCCCTAAAAAAAGATCCGATCCACGCTCTTTACGACACACCGACGATCCGATCCGATCCGATCAAATGATCGGATCGGGATCTTTTTGGGAAGGTCCAAAGCACTGGTCTAGGGAAGGGGGAGGAAATCGAACGTTTATCCTGATCCTCAGCGTAATCAACCTTGCAAGGTGCTGTGTGAAGTTACAGGATGGGGGGAATCTAGGATAACGCTTGTCTTGACTTGCCACTCGTCAACGCTGCGTATTCTAAAAAAGCGAACGAAAAAAAAAAATTCGAAAAAACTTTGAAAAAATTTGCAAACTTTGGCGTTGACGAATCCCTTAGGAAACTTGATGTAAACGAGGAAATCTGAATTAAACTCAGGACGTACCCAAGAAAATATGTAAGTAAACATAGCAAAGACGAAATCTGGTAGAGTATCAATGCGGGGTTTCTATTCACGCAATTGAAACAAAATATGACATAGCCAATTTCTTTTGTTTAACTCACTGGTTAACGCTTCACATGTTAAGTACAACCCAAACACCTTCACATATACTTCCTCTCTTCCTCCAACTTGCGTTTTATCGTGTTACATCACAGCTCAGGTGGAATGTTTATAACATCTCTAACAAAAAAGGTCATTCTGTTCTTAAGCCCATCCAACAAAGAATATAATTGGAACGCAACGAAACGAGAGACTCCATATTTTGTCAGATATAAAATATGTAGAGGAGATTAACTTAATATAAGTATTGGCGCAAAAAGATGGCGCACAAAACATAAGCAGGGAGATTACGAGAGAATAAAGAGGTTAAAGAGAATTAATCTAAACGGTTTGCTTGCGTACAATCTTGGGGCCTAACGATTCGCTTTTTCCCTTGCTGGACATTGCTGGCATTATCATAAACATCGCATTGACACCGCTTGAACGAATCAACTTGACTCGACGTTTCCAAACTTTCATTCCCACTTGAGAATTGGGGTTCTTTCTCTCGTTTGTCCCATCCGTCAGCCGCGTTGGGAAGGCTGGTGGTGGGCAACGAGCAAAAACAATGTGTGCGCGGTAAGTAAGGCATGCCTAAAAACTGGGGCTTCCAGAGTAAGGATCGAAAATAGGCCGCGTAATTAACGAGTGGCTGATACGAAAGCGAGACTTCGAAAGAGAAACGGTCCGTCGCAAGATGCAGGTTTGGTGTTGTTAATCGGCTTTGTTTCAGCATCTCGGATCCGGTATCGTAGCCTTGTTTCTCTTCCAACGGCGTCATAAGTCGCAAGGACCAAGTTACTACAGCAAACGTAGCCGCGTTTACAGGAAAAGCGCGGATAATGGTCGATGGAAGGCCCCGGAAGAACCCATGATATCCTTCTGCTTGGTAACTCTTCTTAACGCACTCCCATGCGTTGCCGTACTGTCTGGGCCCTTGCCAGCCGTCGACCTGAAGCCGAGATTTTAGAACGTCTATCGGGTAGGTAACCACCCACGACATAATTCCCGCCATTCCACCTAGACAAAATAAAACAAAAATCAATTAAAATTCTATTTTCTCATGGAAGTAAAAAAGAGAAAAAATACTACTTAAAAAATCCAAAATAGACAAAAAATCCATTAATTAAACAAAAGTTATTTAAAAAAACTTCTTATCCAGTTACTATTCTCGTTTCTAGAAAAATAAGGTCTTAGACGACAGTAAGGAACTATTTTTCAAGTAAAACACTTGCCTGCAGTGAGGATTCGCATAGTACTGATGGGTTCAGTGTTGTCGGATTGGGTTAATACTTCATAGGTCCAAAAGTAGGTGCCGAAAGCTGGTATTTCTCGCATGATAGTGATACCCAAGCCTCGAAAGATGCCTCTCGTGCCTTCACCAGCCCATATTTGCCGCAAACAATCCACAGGCCCTCTATAGAAAGTCGATGCTCCGCCTCCTCCTCCTACTCCCATCCCCTGTGCGCCTTGCACTTGTAATCTTGTCTTTACCAACTCCATGGGACTGGCTACAAACGCTTGGATAAAGCCTGCCGTGGCACCTGCAATCGCGTGCGACGACAAAGCGTCGGGTTGCGGCAGACGACGCTGCACGTTTCCATAAACTCCGAATAAGAGCGCATTGATTACTGCAACTCCTGCCATTGGCGAAGTCATTCCTTTGTATAACCCACGAAACTGAACAATAATAGAACAAAACATTATTTTTTTTACAAAATGAATCATCTTTCCCAAATCGATTCAAGAATTTTCTCCACCAATAACTTACGGATTCCTGATGAACGATGAAACGCAGACATTGGAATGTGCCCCGATACATGGGATTACGCGGATCTTGTGTCTGAATGCGAACCTAAATAACGGAACAGGAAAGAATCCAGACAGAGATAAAAAATAAAAATAAACGGAAATTAGAATTCTAGTTTTCAAGGTTCAATCACAAGGCTGGTCGGTCGCAAATAACCTTACCTTCACTGTATCTAGCGGATGGCCAACGGCAACTCCGGCACATCCTAAAAGTTAAAAGAATACATGTAAAAGAGTAGGCTTATTGTGTTATACGTTTTGCAAGAAAAATAACGTTTCCTTTCTCTTTTTTTTCTTGTGATTGTTGTCTTAGTTTTGTTCTGTCATTTTTCTCCTACAACGCAGGTATCCTAAGGAACGAACTGCGCATTAATAACGTAGGGAATTCCGAGAAAGCTGAAACAATCACTACACCACAAGCAACCACGCCTACTAGTTGTTCGACCAATGCAGATGCTAGGCCAACTTTGGACCAAGTTCGTGTCCCCTTACATTCCGATCTGATTTAAGGAAATTCCCCCAAAATCCTAACGAAAATCCGTTTTGACATAGTTGCGCAGGTGAAAAACAGTTCGTAAACAAACTTAACATCCCGTACGTGTTGTTTTCTAATTGCATGCAAAGCAGGTGCTGTTTTTATATAAACTATGAATACTTGATTAAAACAGAAATATGATGACAACACGAAAACTGCGTCGTAACTAATTCTTCCTCCTTAATTCCTTAAACATTTTTTTAATAATTTTGCCAAAATTCCTTAAAATCAAGCTAACAATGCTGTCAATAAATGCGTCTAAATTGGTTAATATTTCTTCTGTAATATTTCTTTCCTAATTATTAATATTAATTATTTCCTAATACTCTTTTAGTTTGCTTATATTCGCCACAATCGTGCTGTTAACACTCGTCCGGAAAGTGCATGCCAGTGGGATTTCCCTGTAACTGATCAGGCCAAACCGACACCAAACTAGCTTTAAGCAGAATTTGCTCGGATTTCGACACTTCCTTCGAGGTTATGCGATAAAAAGATAACACTACATGAAAAAAAATATAGCGGAATCTACGGTTGTCTGGTGTGGTCACGTTAACGACGTAGTATCAACTTGCGCTATACTTTTAACCAATTACTCTCAGAATAATAAATGACAAGACATACTCTTTCCGAAGTTGATAAAAGAAATTGAGGTCAAATGAATCAAAGTGACGTAGTAATTACCGCCAAGGCAACCAGCAAGGAAGTCCGTAGCCATGTTTTTCTCTTCCTGGTTATCGGGAATGCGAAAAGTTGTAAAAGTTGTACAGATCACAGGCCTTTTTTTTGTCGTGGCTCGACAAGCTGCTACTGAAACGGATCTACGCCGAAGTTACGTTGAGTCCCAACCAATGAAGTAAGTTTTCCAAGTCCAGAAATGGAATGGATGTATGGAAATGTGGGAAGAGAAAGGCTTAAGGTAAAGGCAGGCACACAGGGGTGGGGAAGGGGTAATATCGGCTATGTCAATTGCTGACCAGAAACGCTCACTATCATGAGACGTGAGCGCTTCATTCTTGGAATGGGGAACCAGATGAAAAAGAGGTACCGAATGAGCCCAATGCTCCGCCTGCGACGAGAAAAAGCAGAACGAAATTAGCAACAAAATCACATAGTATTAATCACATCTATTTCAAAGGCAAATCACCTGTTAACTGTGCTAATTCAATTCAAAAGTACACGTTTTATCAGACAGAATCAATACTGCAGTATTATACAAGACGACTGGCGACTTCCCAGGTGTATATAGCTATAGCTATTGCACAGGCTGAATGGAGCCAACGATGCTTGGACACTGTGAGGTACAAACCAGTTAATCTTATACAACAGAAACGTAGCTTGCTATTTTTCCTGCTTCACTTAGTATTCCATGCAAGTCTGGCACTTGGTGCCTTGCAGACTTCGTAAAACATGCCAGACCAGGAGGGTTCGTCCTCCAAAACTACCTATCAGATGTAAGGACAAGGCGGTATAGCTTCAAGCGGCCAGAACCAGTTAACATAAACGGGATATAAAAAGAAACTCGCAAGGCAAAAACCCGTTTAATAAATGACTTAGCATGCCTGTTTTTTTTTCTTCCCCTGGCCGGCACTCCTCGAAATAAGTTAACTTATAGGCCTGTTCTAAATTTAGACGTAGTTTTTTTTTAGTAACTCTCTAGAATGCTTACATAGCGCTAACGTTGTCGACACGAAAAGCATACTATAAGGTCAAGGCCGCATAGTGCGGTAACGTAAAGTTAAATGACATGACGATCAAAAACTTATTCGTTGATATGGTATTGTATTACCTGGAGCGGGGTATGAGAAGCCGCGTTCAAAACGCTCGGAAATGCTTGTCAGTTGTGCAAAATGACAGTTTTTGTTTTAAGAAGTCGACTTCACCAAAAACCCAAACAGCCACACAAGAACAGAGACCGCAGTCACAGAATATAACGTATACACAGTACACAGAATGCTCGGGAAGCTAGTATACGGCGGCGCATCTGACACCGACGGACGGGCTCTTCACCGTTCGGTTTCACTATTTCAGGTAATGGGACCTGCGTACTGCAGGAAGAGGAGCGAACAGCGTTTGGCGGTGATTTCAAATCTACGAAAGGGATTCGTACTCCAGAACTATTCACTGCTTTCATTTCATAGAGTGCAGAGTTCGCGAATCACGTATTTACAATACGGTCTTACCAGCAGAGCTTCCACTTCTAGAGGTTTTCCTCCAGATTAGAGGTTTTTGACATTTTATTTCTAAATCTAGAGGTCTAAAGGTTATCTAGAGGTTTTAACGAAAACATTAATAAATCTTTACTGTTTAAGTATAATAATTCAATTTATCAATGTCAGAAATCCACCGAACATAAGCCTAGTCGCGTTTCCTTTCCGGAACACTGAGTGCATGTTCTGAGTGGAGCACTAGGTTCGCACCTCTTATGCCCGTGACGTCATAGCTGTGGGATGCCATAGTATCAATAGTATGACTAGAAACGACTGACTGCACTCAGTGCAAGAAAGTGTCGAACAAGGTTCCCCTGGGAATCGCCATGAGTATTACAAACGCTGCATTAAAACCGCATGGCAACGCTGTTTCTGTTTGTAAAAAAATTCAGAGTGCTGTGTCTGAGATCGACTTTGTGGTGTCGTTATCAATAAAAATGTTTTATTACTTGGATGGTCACGGTTGCTTATGATATTTTATAAAAGATGCTCTTGTTTAGGGAGTTAAGTCACTGCTGTATTTATACCCGGTTTGTTATTGTTCGTAGGCCCTTGTGTAACTCTTCACTAGCCCTTGTAGGGGCGGGGCCAACTATGACCAGGGAATCGGGTCACTACATCTCTCCCTTTTTTTTAAAAGAAAGTCAACGGATACATGTTAATCGCAATACAAATAATATAAGATCAAATTGCTTAATCAGTCACATAATCGTTCAGATACGTAGGAGGACGAGTTTCCCGTTGCCGGTTCCAGCGAGGGGGTTCACTTACAGGCTCGGCATTCACCACTTGCGGGACTGGTCGTAGATCTTCAATTCCAGTTGGTCTCGTCTCCACTCTTGGCCTTTCTTCATTTCCTTTGGCTTTCAGGTCCTGGTTCTTCACCTCTTCCTTTCGGGGTTGCTGATGTGCGTTGCTGATGTGCGTTGCTGAGCTGAGGGAGTTTGGTTTTCACCTGTCTTCCCAACAGTAGGCTAGCTGGGCTGTGTCCAGTCATCCGGTGAGGTGCTGAACGATAGGCTAGAAGGAAAGGTTGCAGTTTCTCCTTCCAGTCCACGTTCTCGGCAACTGAGGATCTGACTAACTTGTTTAGATTCCTCATGAAGCGTTCAACGTCGCCGTTAGCGGCGAGCCAGTATGGTGTTATGCGGCGGTGTTCCGACACCAATACGTTGAAGATACTGTTTTAGCTCTTCACTTTGGAACGGTGGTCCATTGTCTGAGGCGATGGTCGCTGGCATCCCAAAACGTGCGAATATGGCGTCTAGCACCTGGATGATGTCTTTGGCGCTGGTGTGTTTGAGAATCGCCACCTCTGGGAACCGGGAATACTTGTCGATTATGACAAACGCTTTATCGCCGTTCGGCAGACTAAAAAGGTCCATGCTGAGGTCCGTCCAGGGCTCATCAGGTAATGGTGTGGGGCATACTGGTTCTTTTGAGCGATCTTCAGTGCACATTTGGCACTCACGGCAGCTTTCAATGATCGTTTCGACCGTGCGGTCCATGCCGGGAAACCAGACATGTAGGCGCAGACGTTGCTTGGTTTTGGTCATGCCCATATGGCTTTCATGGGCTATCTGAATGATGCGCTCTTGCTGCTTTTCTGGAATGCAAATCTTGCGTCCCTTTAAAATTACGTTGTTGTCGGCGTCAAACGTTAACTCGTTTCTACGTTGAAAGTAAACTGCGTTACGTTTCTTGATAGGGCTCCAGTTCCCTGTGACGATAGCTCGCTTGACTAGCTGTAACACTTCGTCTTGCTCCGTTGCTTTTGCTACTTCGGATAGCTTGAGGGCAGTGGGCTCTGACTTAAGAGATTCACGAACGCATCAGCACAGGTGCTGGCCACCGCGTTCCGATCCGATACTGTTGGTTGCCTTGACATGAAGTCGGCGGGGTTAGTAGATGGACGTAGATGGACGGGAACTCGACGGTGTGGCTGTGCTTTGGCCGTTACATTCGGGTCTACATGGAGTTTAATCGTCGTGTCTTTCAATTTTCCAGACTTGGCAAATAGGTTTGGGTATTGCTGTTGGAGGGACAAGAGATCAGTTGCGGTGCTTTCTTCCTCCAGCGTGTTAACTATTTCGATGAGACGTAAAGCTTTGGCTGTCTTGTAGGACAACAAGTTGCCTGGGATTGTTGGGTGTACTAGGAAACGTGCCTGGATTGTTATCCCGTTACATGTGATGTTTTTGTAAAACTCTCCTGCAACGCTTAAGTGGGGGCTTCCCCATGGAAAAAGCTTGACGTTTGCAGGTGTTAGGGTTGGTGATCCCAATTGCTTATGCGTTTCGTTGTCCAGGATGTTAACGGTTGTGCCTGTGTCGAGCAGCATCCGTACTTTTGTGGTGCCAATCGTTGTTGCGATGTCTAGGTCCTTTGGATGGGACGTTGAAATGCTCAAGATGCGCTCTGCTTCGCCAGTGGTTCCATCTTCTGGCAATGTTCTCAGCGACCAAACGTATTCTTCTTCACTGGAGGTTCCCTCCTCGGTGACGATCTGCCGCACTTGCTGCTTTCGAGGACGATCATTCCCATGTTGTTCAACATGCTCGCTTTTCTTGCTTAGACAACACCGGCTGAAGTGGTTGTTTTTTCCGCATGACTTGCACTGTTTTCCACGTGCTGGGCAGAGTTCGAGCTTTTCGTGGAATTCGTTCCCGCAAAAACGGCACTGCTTCCCCTTGTTGGGCGGACGCGGAGTTTTCTCCTTTGCGGTCACCTTATTCACGTGTTGCTGCTCCTGTTGTGATCCTGCCATCTCGCGGGCATACAATGTGGATAGTTCCATCGTGCGAGCCTTCTTTAAAATATCCTCGAGCTTCACGTCCGGGTTTACTAGAATCTGCTTCCGAAGCTTGTGTGACACGCAGTTCTGTATGATCTGTGTCCTGACTTCTGCATTAGGATCTTTGAACTTGCAGTAGGGTACCTGCTGTTACAGCCTTGTGTAAAAATTGTCCAGTGTTTCGTTGGTCTTCTGTGACAACTGACGGAAACGGTATGTTTCGTAGTCGGTGTTAATGCTCGGGTTAAATCGTTCAGATAATGCCCTCTTTAGCGCTTCGAATGCAGTTTCGGTCTTGCCTTCCAGCTTCCTTGGAGTTTGATCCAACGTGCCTGCGACCTTCTGCACGACTTCCCCAGCGTAAAACAGCAGTAAAGCTTTCTGGCGTTCGTCTGTTTTGATGTTAAAAGCAGTTAAGTACGTGCTAAAGCGCATTAAATAACTTTCCCATCTTTCTCCGACTGTTCTAGGCTCTCCGTGAGGATCAAAGCTCGGAAAATGGGGCAATCCTTCCGCCATTTGGTTTGCTGGGTTAAATACCATAAAATTCAGACCAAACTTGACTGCTACGGTGCTGAAAACTTCTATCCTCGTCGCCAAAATGTGGTGTCGTTATCAATAAAAATGTTTTATTACTTGGATGGTCACGGTTGCTTATGATATTTTTAAAAGATGCTCTTGTTTAGGGACTTAAGTCACTGCTGTATTTATACCCGGTTTGTTATTGTTCCTAGGCCCTTGTCTAACTCTTCACTAGCCCTTGTAGGGGCGGGGCCAACTATGACCAGGGAATCGGGTCACTACACGACTTCTACCATTAATTACATGCAATCTAGTCTAAATGTTCGTAAGAAATGCTTAAGTGGCTTCGTAATGATGCATCTACAATAGAAGATGGCACTGAACAACAGGGATCTAAAAGAAAACAGCCTGATTGCCATAGCGAACAGCCAGTGGCAGGCCCAAGCTCAGGAGAACGGAATACAGAAGAAACACCTGTACACTGTGATCCTGTTGAACTCTGTGATTCTGGTATATTATATTAAAATTTAAAGGGCAATAGCCAACGACATAGCATATTGATATTTGGATGGATTCTTATTGTACACATTATTCTAAGAACGGGAAGATTTGTTTCAAGTTTTTATGACTAGCCGTTCCCGAGTTATTGACTTGCGAAATTTTGGCATTTTCCCGCCACGAGAGCCGTGACGTAGACGTCGAATGAAACGTTATAGGCGTGGCCTACGAGCGCTATTCACTGGCACTGTTAGACTTCTGTGTTTCGTAAGTTTTAGTGAAAAAATGGCAAGTAAGCTGCCATCAGAGACGAATTCTAAACGTGTTGGTAGCCAGTGTGTTGCTTACGGTTGTTGCCGAGGCTTTTTTATTGAATCGATTCAGCAAATTAAGTCAAGGTTCGATTTCTCCGATCCAGTGTTCAAATACATCGAGTTACTGAAGCCGAACATCGCTCGCGACTGCCGTATGGATTTAATTGAAGGTATATTCAAGCGGTTTCCTGTCATGAATAGACTTGTGAATGAAAATGCCCTCATGATTGAATATCGAGAGCATATCAACATTGCGTGCGAATGGTTTGGTACCGATGTAACGGAGAATAGTTTTTGCGAAATGAATTCACTGCACTACTGGCAGGTGGTTCAAAAACAAGTGTGCAATGGTGAAACGAAGTTTCCCAATCTTTGCAGAGTGATTGGGTACATATTCTCTCTACCGTTCAGCAATGTTGCTGTAGAGCGAATATTCAGCCAGATGCAATTACAATATTACGCTTTCAAGTTTGCTCCAGTGTCGCGAATGGTTCAAACTAAATTCTGATCGCGAAACTGGATCAAACTTCCCTCAAGGAATGATTGATGCCGTTATGGCAGTAAGTGCCAATAAATCCATTGATGATCATTCTCGTATTTGTAGTCAATAATCAGTCCTAATTGAAGTCTAATGTATGTTTACGATGTACCTTATGTTGTAATCCAGTCAATCCAGTTGGATCTCATTTATTGCCTTGAAATATGTGCATTGTGCAGCTACGTCAGCTGTTTCTGTTCAATCAACCCAGTTAATCTCGTTTTTGTATAGTTGCCTTATGTAGCTATGTAATGTAAAAGGACTTAATTTAGACAACCGATTTGAATCTCATCTCATGTTCGTTCCTCGTATTCCATCCTGCCTTATGTTCCTTGTGCAATTGATCTATCAAATGATTTTGTCCAATCAACCCAATTGAATCTCACTTCATTTACTTTTAAGTCTGCCCAATTATCTGTGATCAACAATAGTCTCAGTTTACGTTGTGGTCGCCGTAATTCGAGAATTTCGAAATTCAAAATACAAATATAAATATCAAGGTGTTCTTTTTTGCTTGTTTTTTGGTAATAAAACTGCCCTAAACTTGTTCGAATAAGATGTGAGCAGCGTTCGTATCAACTTCCATAATGTTTTTCGAGGATCGAGCAATGCAAATACGTTGATTACAAATTGGAACTATTTTGGTGAAATTAGTACGTTTTCAAATTGTGCGCCAAACAGTTTCCTGAATGCTGTAGCATGTAATACGCCATCTAGTGTGCAATTTACTTACTTCATTTTTACATTGCAAGTGAATCTAGAGGTTTTCTCAGGGTTTTCTGGAGGTTTTGGCTTCGCAGCTAAAGGTTTCCAATTTGAAAAAGTGGAAGCACTGCTTACCAGTTCTAGAACTGCCCAGCGAAACAGACACAATTTCCCTGAGACAGGATGCTGTGTTTAGGTTATATCCTTTGACAATAGCAACGGAGCTAACTGGAAAAATTGTACTTCACCTTAGGCAGGCTAAGTGTAACGAAAAACTGAAAATAAAAAAAAAATTCGCTATTCAATTAACTTATTAACTTATTTTTATTAACTGATTCGCTATTCAATTCAGAGTCAATGCTTAGGAGCAGACCATGTTGGCATTGCACGGTGTGTCTATTCTAACGACACGAAGCATACCGTTCGTAGTCAAATTGTCTAGTGACACACACGTCTGATATTCAAAAATAATGCTAATTCTCACATTGTTTAATACTTATATTCCAATCTTACACGTTTTAAACATTTTATTTGCATAATAGGCACCACAATATTTAATCGTAAAATTACGAAGATGTTAGGTTACTAAAGAATTACCAAAGTATTTGAAAATGAAATGAATTAATAAATCAATTAGTTGTAAAGTTTTACTTTCTCGTCAGTATATACATAATGAAAATTATATATACGTTTAACTATAAACGTGTAAGTTTGAAAATGGGCCAGCTCTTCTATATCAGCCCCCACAGATGAACGAGTACGAGAGCGAAAACCCTTAAAGTAAATATATATATTTACTCGAAGCGAAAACCAAAACCGAGTTCCGTGTCAATAGCCGAAATTTTTCCATGACTTACACGGAATACAAGTGTCACTAGCATCGAGCACATTATTTATATCTCCTGTACGATTGCATTGGTGTGGTCTTCGACGCGATGTTTCGCCTCTTGAAAGAATTGCTGCTCTTTGCAGCTATTTATAGTCAAAGCTAAGCGTGTTTAATTTTCTTCGTCTTGAAAAATTTTCCGACATGAGCGAAAAGAAGAGTAGAAAACCGGCCAAGCTAGACCCTGTATGTATTTTATTCCATCCACACGATCGTTTTCAACACATTAACACGTACTTTTAACATTTCGTTTAGATAAGTTTTAGGGGTTCTATGAAGCGATCTGCTACTGAAAATAGCAATGCTTCAATGGTTCCAACGCTATCCGTCACCAGCGATGATGACAATGATATCCATAGCAACTTGAACTTAGAGTTGGATCAGCAAACCGAAGACCAAGATCCAAACGCGAAATTAGGATCGCTTTTTATCCCTTCTCCTCGGGATGAAGATGCCAATTCCACTGCTCCTTTGCTAGATTCTGGAGGAACTACACCAGCCACAGAAGGCCTTAACCATGGAATGGGTCCTTTTCTGCAGGGTAAAAAATTACAAAACTTCGCAAATCCTATAAATCGCCTATACAGTGATGCCTCGCATAACGAACGCAATCCGTTCCAGGACAGCGTTCGCTTTGTGGGACGTCGTTTCCCAAATGTTACTATGGGACTAATTTTGATCCGTTCCCGAGGCCGGTCCAAAATCGCAGAAAATCGTAATTTTGCATTATGACACTGTGGGATGCCACTTATTTTCTTATACCTATAAAACCACCCCCTACTGGTTTTGAACTCTTCTACCTCTTGTTCTAAAGGTTCTAAAGCTTGTGCGCTTTGTTCCTGGAGTGGATCTTGCAAGCTCTTCATAAATGAACTTAGCTTTCTCAGAGATCATTTCCTGCGTGGTTAGTTTCTTTTGCCTTTCATTAATCCAAACTAACAGCAACCCTTCCATTTCATCATTAATCGATTTTCTGCGCACCCTGTAAACAAACTTTTGAGGCTCCCTTGGTCACCTTAGCTTTCATGATTGAGTTTCTATTGGTTAAGTTCCTACGGTTGACTTGATCACTCCATATTCAGCTGCAAGATCCACAACTCTAGCTCCCGAGTCTTTTTTGTCTGATTTCTTGCTTCATTTCAGTAGTAAGTACTTTTCCACTCTTCTCAGTAACGGTCTTCTCAGATGCCATTTTAACAACACTAAAAAAGCACTGAATTTTCCACAAATTTCAAATGTAAAAAACAACAGAGCTCACATTCGTAATGCGGAACGTTCTTTATGCGATGCGTTCGTTATGAGTCACCATTGTACTAGGTTTTTCCTTAATAAATAACCAATCTTATATTAGATTTAGCTTATTAATGCGCGTCTCTTTGTAGGTGGTTTGCAACTCACGCCTTCAGTGCAGTTTTTGCGATCGAATAGCAGCACTCCAGAGCCAAGTGTCAACCCAGACTATATGATGGAAGAGTTTGTCAACGAGGAAGTAAGAAGCACTCACATATACCTGTCCTCAATGCTTCCGTATAGCTTAGCTTTCTATGCTACGATTGCATGGGAGCAGAAGCGCTCTTATGTAAATAGTATTTTTTTTATACAAAACTTATTGACAGTAATGTAGGTAATCCTAATGCGGAGGGAGGGACAGCTTTACTTTTTTAATTTTGGCCTTAATTAATCTTGCACCAACGCGAAAAAACAACAAAATTGCAAATTTTGAAAATGGCATGCCGTAGACATTATTTTAGCCTATTTTTGTTAAAGAAACATTGCACGCAATTTGAGTAGGTGGTTATAAAGTTATCCTGCTGGCCGTATTATGCGCAGAAGCAATGCGCGTTCATATACGCCATATACCGTACCAAGCATTCCACGCCATCTTGTGATAGCTTGCCTGTAACAAGCTAAGCTAAACAGGAGAATAAAGGCTCTTTTCGTTAAAACCAGCTAATTTCATGAAAAAAGTATTTGTCAGTAAGCTTGAGCATACTAACAGCTGGTGCACAACCAATCCAGCTTTTTTTTCAATGAATAGTAAATTAGTAACATGCAAATGAAGTTTGCGACAAATGAACGAAGTTTACAGAAAATGAAGTTTGAAGTTATGTGAAAAATGTTGCCTAAAGATGTGTCCTTTGGGTTATGCACTAAGCTGCTAAAAAAAGAAACTTGTTTTAAATTGCTTTGATCTGACGTCACAAGCCGTTTTCGGGAAATCTTGTTCCGAAAGCTCGACGACTTGCTTTGGGACATTGTGCTGCTACAGCAAACTGTGGCGACAAATTGTATTTTTCAGAATCAAAACAAGCATAGAAACTTTACCGGCAACTAGCATAGCTGTATCTTTTTTTAACTTTCTTACGCAAGCTTTCGCAAAACAATAACAAACATCAGTGCCATTTGTGAATGTTTCGCAGCAGTAAGCTAAGATATACGGAAAGCCTTAATAGCATCTAATAAATAGCGCTTCGCTTTAGACTCCCATGCAAAACGATAATCAAATGAATGGTCCACACGTTGAGATGATGTTCGAAACCGGCAAGATCCCTTCTTATTGCTTCTTGCACTGGAACTGGCCTGTAGTCCGTCTCTCTTGCTTTTTCGTGTACATTGCGATCCTTATCGGTTGCATTGGCACCGCCATCGCGTTGATTATAATGATGCCTACGAACTGCGACCCGGTGCTGAACTGGTGGCAAGGGGAGCACTTTTACGAAATATTCGTCCCGTCGTTTCGCGACACCAACGGGGATGGAGTAGGCGACTTGCAAGGCGTAGCCGATAACTTGGAGTACATACAAAACTTGGGCTTCCGGGGCATTCGACTTAATTCGATTCTCCAGGCCAAAGCCAAGGGCTTTCCGGAAGATTACTTGGCCATTGTCAACACCACAGCTATTGATCCCCATGTTGGCGATTTGGAAGATTTTCAACGCTTACGCACCGAATTAACCAAGAAAAACATGACATTATTACTAGACTTACACCTCGACAAATTCTCCCAAGAATTAGCGCTCAACTACGGTTCCGAAAATCCGTTGAGCGTCACACCGCTTACTATAGAACCTTCCACGTCAACGCTGCTCTCTGCCAGCACGGCTACCACGAAAGAAAGCGTGAAGCTTACACCTGCGTTGAATCATCTCATTAAGAATACGCTCACCTTTTGGGCCAAGCAGGGTGTCGACGGTTTTTACTTAAAAGGCCTGGAGCACTTTGCGAATCTTGATCTGACTAAACACATAATCGAATGGAAAAGCCTCGTGGAACGCATTTTTTGGTCGGCGAACCACAATGGCCCCATTTTTGTTTGTTCTTCGTCCTTTCTTCGGCATTACTCCCATCATGCCAAGCACGCGCATCACAAGGACACGCTTCATCGCCAGTTTGGATTAGTGGACCATTATTTAGCGCTGGATCAGAACGTCACTCGGCTGTCGCAGGAAATTCAAGAAATACTCAAACTGGAAGGTAAGCCCGGTGGTCCGTGGATTCAGTGGAACGTGGGACACTTGGACTCGCGTCGTTTGGCTGACGTAGTGAGTACAGGACCCACGCAGGGGTACTTGATGCTACCTATGGTACTACCCGGAAGCGCTTCCGTTTTCTACGGTGACGAAGTCGGTCTTTTGAGTTTGAAAAATGTAAGTTGGACAAAATTTACGGTTGTGGCAATTTGTATCCCTTTCTGTTGTCGCTTTCTAGCACGATGATGTTCACCATTTGTCGCAGTTGACGCCCATGGTTTGGGATTCTTCATCTTCGCACGGTTTCACCTTCAAATCGTCGCTTCCTTGGTTGCCATTTCAGGTTTCTCCTGCCAACGCAGGAGCTATTGGACTCTCCAAGCAGATCTTTCAGCAGTTCCGCGAGATCAAAAGGCATTGTCCACCCTTACGAGTAAATGCGATAACCAAATACGACGGCAATGTTCTCGTGTCCAAAGTTACCAACCTAGCGCTGCATCGGTCCGGCAATGAGCTGCTGTTGATTGAACGATTCTTTCCACGCAGGCATCGTTACTTGCTAGTCTTAAATCTCGCACCAGTTGTGGTCGTCAAAGACTTGTCGAAGCAGTTCTTTGGAGGCACAGTTTTGTTTGATTCAATGAATAAGAACCGCACAGGGTACCAGAAGTTCCACGAATTGGAAATGGACCCTGGAGAAGCTTTGTTGGTGCAATTAGATAAATAGTGAAGTTTATCATCTAAGTCTAATCCCGTCTAGTCTTCCTTTGTTGCTTAATTACTTAACGTATTGTATTTTTGTTTTGATGGACTTTGTCGAATTCTAGTCTAACTGACATTGAGATCTAAATACATTTTTGCTTTATGCGCATTATGAGCGTTTTTACAGTATGCGCGCCAGCATGTCTTTAGTTCAGCAATTAAGCCTATAACTTTTACCTTACGTTTCCAGGACACGATAACAAGGGGATCGCAGAAGCAATCTTACGTAAAAAACTACACTAGATTCTTGCAAATTTCTTTACAGTAATGTAGGTATTACGAATACGCAGGACGTGGCGGTTCCACTTTTTCTGTTTTTGCCTCCATTAATTTGAAAAAACGCAAAATTAATTTTTCACAGACGAATAAAATGCGTTTTATTCTACGTGTTAAGAAAATTTCATGCAAATTAAGTACGTGATTAAAGAAATTCTACTTGCCGTTTTATGTGCAGAAGCAATGGGCGTTGATATATGTGCGAAACACCCCGCGCCACCTAGCGGTAGCTTGGATATAACATGCTAAGCTATACGGGAGCCTAAATACAGTGGTTAGCGAACAGATCGGATAACGAACACTTTTTTTGCGCATTTTTATGATCGGATAACGAACACCTAACAGAAGCAATACGGTCTCCGGTTAAAAACCCGGAGATCAAATGACACTTATGTGTCATTGGTGCAAAACGTTCTCCCGAAAAGATTGACAAATAGGTGTCATTCGAGTTAAAAATTGGCAGTTGGATTGGAAATGAATTAGGTTAGGTTAGGTTAGCTTATTAACGATCTCATCTTTGATGAGAATCGTTAACTTGTACTTTCTTTCACTCCATTAGCGAAAAAAAATGTTCGAAAAATTTGACAGCGGGACACATTACACTCGTTTGTCACTAAATACGGAGAACGTGTTGCACAGACAAGAAGCGACGCTGTGTGTAAGATTTGTCAACACGTTCTCCGGATTATTGTTATTACATATAAATAAACTGAGTAAGAATTTATACTATTTTTTTATTTTTTTGGGGGGCTCCAGAACGAATTAATCAAATTCCCATTAAAGTCAATGGTAAATCGATGATCGGTTAAAGAAAATCTTTCTGGAACGGATTACGTTCGTTAACCGATCAACCACTGTACTGTGGTTAGATTAATTATATCTTTCAACACTTACTGTAAAAATTGCTATATTGTAGCACAAAATGAATATTGTACTGCAATCAATATTATGTACAGTGCTGAGCAAAAAATTTGAGACACAGAAAACCACAGAAGACTAATTAACCTTCATTAGGTAGTGCAAGAGCATACACCAACCAGTTACAAGGTGAAAGGTAGGCCGGGGGATTAGACCTCTGGTTTCAGGTGGCCCGTTTTTTTTGCATAGTCTGATGATACATTACTTCTGTAAATCGCTCTGTATCTTTACATTTTTACGTAATTTTATAATTAACTATGAATTATAATTGGTTTTACGGATAAAAATTGTAAATAATATGAATAAAATTAAATTAAACCTACCTTTTTGCCGACAAAAATGATAAGAATTACAGTAAAGAAATTTAACCTAGCTTAAAAAACTTAACACAGACTTAAAATTATTAAATTAAATAAATTATTTCATTAAACTAATTATTTTTATTTTATTATTATTTACGGTATATTTTTATTCTGTTACCCAACAGGCTACGCCATTGTTCTAGTAAGTATAATGACGCAGTAGCCACATCCGGAAGGAAAAGTGTAGTTTGTGATCCTGATCCGGCCTTCTTGCCTTTTCTTAAAGCAATTGTGAAGCTGGAGGGAGATGTCGTAAACGGAAGTATAAACTTTCTCCTCCAAAACCTTAGACCGAAGAGGAAAGCAAGAAAGGAAAGGACGATCGTATAGAGTTGGGTTTGGGTCTTGCGGTGAATTAGCCTCACGGTCCGTGGTTCATGTGTTATTCCATCTGCTACTATTTCCATATTCCCTTTCACCTTTTCCCGGGCTCTCGCGACCAACTTTCTCCAGCTAGGCTTTCATGTTACCGGACGGAAGTAAGAGAAAACTGTACAGTTTGGACGAACCCAGCACAAGTCACGTGCACGATAAGATACACAAGCTAGTATAAACCCGAGCTGGAGCTATTCGCCGAGCCTCCTTTTTGGCTGCACAATTAAAATAGATGCAAAACTTTCTAGACTTCCGTTAGTCATCTTTTCTTTTCGACTTCTTCTTATCGACATAAAATCCAAGGAAAGAGCTAAACTTTTCGCGTCTTGTTCTTTTTTTGGTAAAAGGTACGACAAAGGCTCAACAGTGCGTCGGTGAGAAGGTTTCAACTTTCTCCAACAATACGGAAGGTAGAAACCAAAAGGGAAGCATTCCAATTCTTTCCTTTTAGAAGATATCGTCGCCAAAATATCTCGAAAGGAATCGACATTTGCTTAGCTGGTTTACACTAGTTTTCTTGGGTTGGGGAAAGTAGAATAGTTGCGCATTTCTCTTATTCGTTTAAAGGGATACTTTGCGTGAAAAGCAGGAAGTTGACGTTCGAGAGCTTAATGACAATTTTTGCCTAGACCCGCGGCCAGCAACATACTCAAACTTCCGTGTGCTCTGTGCTCATTTTCCCTACCAAATGTGTCCCGGGTTGAGCAAAACGGCTTACAAGTCTTTTTCCAAGAATGAAAATCATGCAAGGATTGGCTTCGTACTGGGTAGTCTATCCCGTGACCAAGAAAAACCTACGTAAAGATGCGCCTGGGCCAAGGCCTTGTTAAAAACTTCCAGAAAATCCCGAATACTCAATGGCATGTATACCTTTTGTGTCCCCATATTAGTTCTTTAAAAAATTCAGGTCATCGATGACGAACTACGCTACGGCGTGCCAAACCGGTCCACTTTTTCTCTCCTTTTGTTCGCGCTTAATCTACCAAACGTAGAATCTCTGAAGTAAAACAAAAAATATACAGCGGGTTAAGACGATCAAGGTTTAGGTTAGAACTTTAACCAAAAGTTAAACTTTAAAACCACGGAGTGTTTTTAACTTGGAACCGTATCTTCAACTTTTTTACCCCTTTTGTCCCTTTCAATTACGCTTTATTATTTTCACATCAGTGGGCTTGTACGGATGTGTCCTTCAACATGCTGGTTTAGATGTGGGAGATGGGAAAGATGAGAAAGAAAGAAACTGTTGGGTTGAGGATGTGTTTTTGTGATCGAAGACCCCAAATGTGTTTTTCTACACCTTCGCCCAGGCATATCACACAGGTAAAGAATCCTTACTTCGCTTTTCTATTGGTTGCTCGGGATAACTAGGTCAGCACCAGGATTTGTACCTCGCCAAGTTAAAGTATTATAAAGTGGTGTGCTTCCTTGGTTCTCTCAACATTAACACGGCAGACTCCAAAGGTCCCAGAGCTCTTTCGTTTGGTCCAGTTTTGAAAAGGACCGACAGTTTTAAAGAGCTACAAAAGTTGGTGCAGTTAACGAGTTCGATAGTGAATTTACCAATCGGCTGGTCCTAGTGACATTTTCTCGAGCCGTTTTATCCGAAGGAAGGAGAATTTTAAGAAAATTCGCAGGTAAATATCCCAATTTGAATGGTTTTTACGTTCGACTATTCGTGTAAGATTAACCGAACCGAAAGTACGAAGGAAACTTTAAACTTATGCAAAATGTATACTTGAAACGTATGCAAATCTTGCTCTTATTTATTAACCAATTGTGGGTTCTACCAAGCGATTAAAGCTTTTGTGCGACTTTTTCGTAAGAAGTAGTGCCAATTCTGTTGTTTTGCTCGCTAAATGGCCAAGTAGGTTAACACACACGCTATCGTTTGCCTTTGCTTATGAAAAACCTACATCTCGGGAGACTACTAACATAAAGAAAAAAAGGCTAAGCCAGTTTCCTTGACCGTGGCCAACTCTACACACGCCTAAATCCCTTACGCACGCTATACTACCCACACACGAGTTAATACGTCTTACAAAAGGTTGATTTCAAGTCCCAGTTTCATTGTAGTCCCAGTTCCATTAGCTCGCACGACTGATTTTCACTAGATTAATCATGTTATTTTTCCTTTCCTTGTCGAATTTTCATAGAATGAAGCTATGGGCAATTCTAATCCTAGCACTGGCTGCTGTTCAAGCCAGTCCCATCCAAGACGAATCTGTTCCAGTGACAACAGATGCGGTCATCCATCCGGACGACAACCTGGTTTTGTCCGAGTCGACAACTCCAGAGTCTGAAACGGATTTGGCAAATACTACAACTACTACTGAATCGGGTCGCAAAGCACGGATTCTGGTCGCCGACTTGCAAGTTCCAACTGAAGTAGTCATTTCCTCGGGTGTCGTCGGTGTAGAAGGCGAAGGAGACCATAAAGGACGCACGATGCTCGTGGGCAGCGATGGGATCCCTATCGTAGAAGGCGTGCGCATGCCCGATGACCCGAATGACACACGCATCTTCCGGAATGCCCGCGTCATTAACGGCGAACTGGTCCTGAACGAGAGCAACGATACCCAAACTGGCGACATCTATATTTACGGGCCTGCTGGTGCTGCTTCATCAGGCCGAGCTATCAACTCGCACAGCTCGCAGGACAACACCTTTAAGCCCTCCATGCCCTACCCAGCGTTCTACTACCAAGACTACTACAAGAACGGTAACCCCGATTTGCCGGACAACGTAGGCGTTGAAAGCGTCACCAGCAGCGCCCAACAAGCTACCAACTCCTTGCCCTTCGTCACAGAGAAGAATGCGAACATTCTCCAACAGGGTTACAAGATCCACGGCTCCAGTTCCGTCAACGGTCGACCCGTTTACTACGTTTCCAAAGACGAGTTCGCGCAACTACACGACGATCGCGCTCCGTACGACTACGAACCTCAACAAACGACCACAGCGGCGCCTGTCGATCCCAACACCAACGGTCGTATTCAATCTTACTACTCCCAAAAACAACAAGCCCCTCAGCAACAACAACCACAACAACAGTACCAATATCCCCAACAATACTACGATTACCAACAACAGAACAATAAACAACAACAACAGCAGTACCAACAGGAGTACCAACAACAGCAATACCAACCCCAACAGTACCAGCAACCCGCTCAAGAAAAATACCAGTCCATCCAACAACAGTATCAGCAACCCGCTCAAGAAAAATACCAGTCCCAGCAACAACAGTACCCGCAACAACAGTACCCGCAACAATACCCTTTGCAAGGTAACATTGCGCCAGCCGATCCGGGTGCTTTTGCCATTAAACAACAAACCTACCATGCAGGTGGCACCACCTACCAAATCCCCGTTCCGGTCCCTAAAGACCAACAAGAACAATACTACTACAACTACCAACAACAACCCTACTACAACCAACGCCCTAACCCCAACCCTATCAAGCAGTTCTCCAACAAGATTAAACAAGGTATCCAGGGCGGCGCTGACAGGATCCATGACTTCACCAGCCCCGTGGTAGACCCTCTGACGGAAGCAGGTCACAAGATTTCCTACAACTTGGGCTTGGCCCAGAAGTTCGACAAGTTCAGCGAGAAGGTGGCTGACCCTATTGTGGCCCCTTTGGTGGTCGCTAGCGCTGCTTCTTTAGCGTTGGGTGCGTTGGGAGTCGGATTCGCGTTGAGGAATCAGAACGTTAGCGTGGGAGTAGGCTCTCCCTTGGCCGGTCTCAGCGGATTCGCCAAAGAATGGGGCAAAGACTTCCAAAACAAGACCTTGTTGAGAATCGGCCGCTCGGTGGAAGACGACAACGGAGAGACCAACGCCAACATGGTGAACAACTTACTGTCCGGACTGAGCCAGCCGCAAAAGCATTTCTTGACCAGCTTGCAGAAGGTTGGCTTCGAGAACTGGAAGGAAACTCCTTGCGCTAAACGCATCTTCTGTGACGTCATGGCCCAAGAAGACGAGCTAACCATTGGGCTCATGGAAAAGCGCATGGCCACCTTCCTAACGATGTAAGCTATTCAACTTCTACAACACTAAGGAATTTACAATAATATTAACTCCTTTTTTATTATTTTTAAAGGATGGATACTGGTATGGCTGAATCTTTGCAAAGCATGACCCAAGACATGATGGAAGCTATTCGGGAACGGAAATGCGATCAATTCCAATGTGGTGAAGACCATATAGGCGTTTCAGAGAGTCTGAAAGTACCCAACGAAGGACCTCGTTAAAACACGACCGCCATACGTAACTCTCTCATCAAACAGATTTGGCCCTAACCTCAGGAAAAGCGTTCTAAAGACTTTTTAATAAAAAAGTGCAGCTAATTTAATTATTTATATAGCTGGCTGGAATCAGCGGATATAATGAAATTGCGAAGTCTATTTTCTTCTGTATAACTGTAGTTCTTGTAATGGCAATGCATGTTTATTTTTTTGTAAATACACACTGCAATTTTCAAAATAATTTAAAACGAGTTTTTTTTTTATTGGCTGCAATTCAAAGAATGGTGAGAGGAAAGGGGGAAAGCCCAAGATATTTAAAGAGGGAAACTTTGGTGGCTTGAGAAAGCGTCCAAAAGAAGCACATATAGTAACTCGACGTGAGAGTACTACTACACTACACGAGAGTCCATGAGACCTACTTTCACTTATGGTTAGCATAAAATATACCCAAAATTACACGTCAAATACAATGAGGTACTACCAAAGCAGTCAAGAACTATCAAGTAAGAAGCTATTGTGCTCGAAAATGGGAAAAAGTCTGCTGAGAGCAAACGATGAGAAGGGAAGGTGAAATATGGCGTGTATAGTGTCGAATCGTGACTTGACACCTCAAAGTGCCTCAAAGCTACTTCAAAAGACAAGTCAGAAGATGGCTTCAATACCTACCCATGTGATAAGCGATGTGCTGAAGATTAGAATAACAAGGTTGTTCCCTGGTACATTGCTTAAATAAATATTATCCAGCTTCCTACATTACATGGGTGGATTGCTCTTTGGAATCTGAAGGACCTGGTCCGCCCTGAAAGTTGGTCAAAGGACAACGCTTTTCTCTCGAGCAATGCTAGGAACGCAACCATCGATGGAAAGGATAAGTCATTGATTTCCGGAAAGCCCGAAAGAAGAACTACTCAAACTTTTATGTTCTTTTCCTCTCCCATTCCATCGACAAAACTGCTTAACCGGTTATATACGTATAAAATATAAATAAAAAAAAACTTTCCATAAAACGCGACAGAGTAGTTTTGCTGATACATTCCGAATAAAGTACGCTATAAAAATCTTGCACGGATTGAAAAAGGTGCGAAGTACAGTAGGATTAAAAAAATATGGTAAGAGACGGGGAAATCTGAGTAGGGTTTGGAATGAAGCAAAAAAAAAGCAAAGTTGATACCCATTTTTTCTGGGATGACCAGTTAGATTAGCTCAAGCAAGATAGGGGATAGTTACAGGAGAGAGAGGAAGACGAGGAAGATGACCCAAAGCCTTTGGGTGTTGGAATTCTCATTTCTCTTTTACCACAGCGGTCATAATTTATATAAGGAAGTAGCCAAGTGGTTTTCTACTTCGGTCCTCAACGTATCTGCATAAATGTGAATACTACTTACAACAAGGGGCTTCTTGCATGACGCAGAATCTTACAGGCAGGTCAAAGGCCAATTTGGCAACTAGCAACTATGGAGGTTAGTAGGCGAAGTTATACACCACAGAAGGTCCCTATACCCCACTAAAAAAATGGGAACGTTTTTAGAATTCGTGGGAGCTTTTAAGACAAAAACACTTTTTCGACCAAGTATTTCTTTTATTTTAATTTGATACTGAAATAAAGTACATACAAAATTGACGAAATAAAACAAAAAGTTTAAATGAAATAAATAAAAAATGGAACTAAAATAATAAAAAAATTGAACTAAAATAATTTAAAAATTGAAACAAAAACCATAAAAATTGAAATAAAATAAGCGGATACATCGTCACATCGCATATAATATCTTGAAATATGCTTGGAATATGCTTGAAATGTATGGAAAATATGCTTGCAATAAAAATTGAATAATACTATGTATGCAGGAATTTTGAAAAGCTCGGGGTAAAATTGTAAACAGCTCTGGATTGAAAGCATGTTTGCGAGTTCGCGAACTTTGTTATTAACCTAAGGATCTAAAGGTACAAATGCTCAAAAACGCATCACAACGGATTGACACGTTTGACAGACAAGCGAGGTCGGCCAGGATGACCTGGATTTTCCGTTTCAACTGATTGAGTGATAATACCATATTCGGACCATGGTTTCATTTCGTTCACGGGACCAGAAAGTTTTGGAGGAAGACCTTGTCAATCACTTCAAGAATGCTTCCAATTTTGAAAAACAAACAATATTTGCGCTTCCTATGGATTACAATCGCATCTAAGTGGCTAACCTAACAATTTCCCATAGACTCATTTCGGTCAAGGTAATGTATCCAATAACGTGACCGAAAATATCACCAAGGCCATATTTACAATCTAAAATACCCGACTCGCCCAAATCATGTCCTTCCATCAGCGTTTTTAACGTAGTAAAAGTTTAGACCGGTTCAAATGTACCTCAAATTTAAGTAATAACGCTATTTCGGCAGCAAGAGTCAGATTTCAGTTTCAGGGCGTGGTTGAGGTGCCTTGGTATGGAGCAAAAGTCATAAGGGTGGACAATTTGGTACTTTGCCCTGGTGGGGACAAAAAGGCAGCATCTGCAAAACCCACTATATAAAAAAAATTAACGAGCACGCAATGCAGACGAGCAAGTTTTAAGGTCCTGGGGAGCTATGACGAGTTGAATGCTGAAGGATAAGATAAAAAAGAAAAACAGGTGAGGAGGGGGGAGGGTTTGCTACATGATGTATCTCATGGTTGGATCTTGCTTGCGCAGAGGCTTATGGTTTTACCTACTGAACAAACAACCGTAGCATCTTCAGGACCAGCCAACCCGACCGTGAGGATAGCTGCAGACGATAAGAGGTCACACCGCGTTCAAAAACCGGAGAATTCGGGCCTTCCTTGTCAGTTTGGGGTCAACCGTGGACAGTACCACACCAGTATATAACTTACTCGGTTCTGAAAGTGAATTTAAACTGATCCAGAACTTGATTTTTCATATCACTTTCGTACGCATTTCGTACGCAAAGTTAAGTGAAAGTGAGGTTTGTTTTTTAAGTTTTACAGCCACTCGCTTGTAATTGCAAGCCAGTAAAAACGTGGTAAGTTTTGAAAGCTGGATTTTAAAAGAACGTTTAATTTGAATCTGTTAAGGCTCCCGTATACCTTAGCTTATTGATTCGAAACAGTGATAGATGGCACTGATGTTTGTTATTGTTTTGTGTAAGAAAGCGTAAGGCTTGTGTAAGAAAGTAAAGAAAGAAGCATATAGCTAATTGTCGGATTGTTTTGCTTCTGGAAAGTATAACTTGTCATCACAGTTTGATGTAGCAGCACAATGTCCCAATCAAGTAATCGAGTTTTCGGAACAAGATTTCTCGAAAACGGCTTGTCACATCAGATTCGAGCGCAATTTAAAACCATTTTTTACAGCTAGTGCTCAACCAAAGGACATATTCTTTTGCAACGCTATTTCACATAGTTGCATAATTTATTACTCCTTTGAAAAAAGGTGGATTGGTTGTGCACTAGCTGTTATTATGCTCAAGCTTACTATCAAATAATTTTTTCATGAAATTTGCTGGTTTTAACGAAAGTTTAAAACCGGCAAATACGCCTATAAGTTAAGAGCGCCTTTACCGAGCTATGGTATACGTGAGCCTCAATGAAGTAAATTTTTCGAAAAGAATGAGTATTGATATAGTTGCGCTTTCTCAAATAGGTGTTCTGCCATGCGACTAAAGTTGATGTTATTATGTTGGAGCTGCTGGACATCTTTTGCATTAGCATACAGGTCCCAGCAACAACAACAGCAAGCTTCCTCACTTTTCGAGTCTCCGGCGGCCGACCAAAGCCTCAGTGCGGGAAGCTTTACCGTGAGAGTTCCCAATAGTTATGCAAACGAATTGCCAAGCCCACCTGCAGCGCCTCCTTCGAACGACTTCAATCGCTACTCCAAAGCCGTTCTCGACACACCACGCAATCCCACCAACACTTTCTCTACCGCAGAGCAGAAAGACGAGGAACGCTACGTCATCATGGATTCGTACAGCGACGAGGACCAACCCTATAATGATGCACCACTGTCCCTTTTCGACGACCAAGCGTCTGAAATCAGCTACGTGAGTTTGCCAGCTTCTCCAGTGAGCTTGTTTGACGATACTCCTGATGCTCCCGCCGTTCCTAATGTCATCGTCAACAATTACAATGGCGACTCGGGTGCTAAACGACCGGCAGCACCCCAAGCGCAATCCGATCGAGGCGACATCTACATCAACGTCCATTCGCCTGCACCAGCCCCGGCAACGACTGGACTTCGACCTGCTCCTTTCTCGCCCTCTTCAGATGCCAGTAACTCCTACGCGCCAGTTGGACCACCCGCAGCACCTCCGCAAGTACCAAGCGCGCCTCCTGCGGGCAACTACAAAACGCAGTACGGAACTGCTGCTGCTCCAGCTTCGCTAGGTCCCTTACCTCCGGCTATTCCTAACGACGTGCCAGCCCAAACTGCTCCGTTTTTCGTCCAATCTCAAGAAAGTGGACAGAATAAGGTCTCTTTAACATGGTCCCAGTTTGATGCGACACTCACGCCCTCAACGGACGTAGGCAGAATTATTTCCTCAATTACTAACAAGGGCAATCAAGGCTCTTCTTCATCGCCAGCACCCCTAGGACCCTCGGTTGGATCTGCTACCATTGTACGTCCTCCTGCACCATTACTTCCCCAACCCCCTGCACCATTTCCCCAACCCCCGCCATTTCCCCAACCCCCCGCACCATTTCCCCAACCACCCGCACCACAACTTCCCCAACCCCCTGCGCCGCCTCAGGATTTTGAATTTTCGTTTGCCTCTCCTACGGCGCCCCAGTTTGCTCCTTCTCAATCCAGCTTCGCATTTCAGCAAGCTGCTTCACCAGTGGGTGTTTTCGCTACTAGTAATAGCCAATCTGGACCTTCGCAGTCATCGTTCTTCCTTCAGCAATCGCCTCCAGCTATCCAGCAAGCCCCTCAGGGTTTTTTTCAACAAGCGGCGCCAGGAACTGGTACTTACGGTTCTAACACTAATCAAGCTGCTCCCCCGTCACCCACGTACGTCATCCAGCAGCAATCAGCTCCGCCTCAACCAACATACGTGGTTCAGCAATCAGCTCCGCCTGCTCCTCCTCAACCTACATACGTGGTTCAGCAATCGCCTCCAGCTATCCAACAAGCGCCTTCTTCGCAGTACGGCGCACCTTCGCCACAAGCAAATCCAACTTTCCTATTTCAACAGGCGCCACCTGCCGCTCCACCAAGCACCTACGACTATGGAGGACAAGCCAATAGCCCACCTAATCAAAACCAACCTGTAACGATCCTGCTACAATCTCCACCCTCGAGGCCACAGAACGACGAGATCGTTTACAACAACAATTGGAAACCTACAGGACCCAACTCGCCTCAAGTTGTACTTGGATCTGGCTATGAGGTAGCAAGGCCTTCTCCACCATCCGATGAGTCAAATAAGAGTGGCGATACTTATAACTACTATTATATTCTCAATAAGGACTCGAACGGTAACCAGCAACGTGACGATCCTTTACCACCCGCACCACCTTTGCCACCCGCTCCTCCAGCGCCTCCCGCACCCACATCTTCCTATGGCAACCAAAGGCCTGCGTTTCCATCTCGCAATCCTTCCAGTGGCTCTTACGGAACACAACAGTCTCCTCCGCAGAATCCAAGCAATTCCTACGGAACACCGCAATCTCCTCCGCAGAATCCAAGCAATTCGTATGGTACACCGCAATCCCCACCTCAGAATCCAACCAACTCATACGGACTACAGGCACCCCCGCAAAACCCAACAAATTTTGATTCATACAGTTCTTTGAGCAGCCCTCCAGCTCAATCCGACTTCAGCAATAGCTACGGATCTCCTCCGGCTTCTGACATGTCCATGAATTCCTACTTGCCGGTCCGAGATCCGCCTTCCATGAGTTATGGAGCTCCCCAAGCCCCACCAGTTCGCGATCCGCCATCCAGCTCCTACGGAGCGCCCCCGGCCATCCAACCTGTTCGCAACCCGCCTTCAAGTTCGTACGGTGTTCCACAAGCTCCCGTGCAATCACCTTCCCTTTCTTACGCTGCGCCGCAGTTCACCACCTTCCAAGACGACGCAGACTACTTCGACGAAGAAGACGAGCAGAAAGAGAGCATCTTTGACAAGCTCAAAGAAATCAAGATCTTCAAAGCATCCAAATCCAAAGGCAAGAACAAGGGTAAGTACCGCAGACCTGTCCAACAACAGCAAGCACCCCAGCAAGCCCCCATGTCTTATGGGTACGGTAACCGACCTTCCTCGCCACCGGCCAGAGATCCAGTGATTGTCAGTTCCCCTAACCTCAACGTCAACTACCAGTACCAGTACAGCGGTCCCCCCATCGTTGCTAGACCTGCCGGTAAAAAGGGCTACAAGAAATTATTCTACAAAGGAACCTTAGCGATGGGAGGCTTGGGACTGCTACCCAACACGCCTGGCGTAATGTACGGACGCAAGCGGCGTGATTCACCGTTCTTTGGAAAGCAGGAGTTGAACGAGACCTACGGCCAAGCTGCGCCTACTCCGAATCACCCTCAAATTAAGCTGAGATACAAGCGCCTTTCAAATGGAACTGTCGTCGCACAAAAATCGCTCTTTGATTACCTGCCCTTCCAAGGAGCTCCAATTCCCGCAGAACTACGAGAAGAATTGAAAGAATATTTACCATCTGAAGAGGTGCTGAGTGACGCCCAATGTTTGCAGAAAACATTTTGCACCACTTTGGTCAAGCTTGGCGACACTGAATACCGAAAATCATTCCTGCTCTTCTATTCTGCGTAAGTTTTTATTTATTACTTAGCACGGAGGAACGTTAGACTTCTTTGTTTACTTTAACGGTTCTTTAAAGGATTCAAATTAGCTGTCACTCCTTTCTTACGTCCCTAGATGGCGGGCCGGTCCTCTTAAAAATTATCCCCAAAATGCTAAATTCCGAATTAAACTTTTAGTTAAAACTGATGGAAAACACTAACTTACCTTATTTCTCAATGCATTGTAGGCTTTCACCTGATGCGGATGAAAACGAATGGATCAAGGAATCGTTGACGGCCGCCAAAAAAAACGCCTGTGACGAGTTTTACTGCCTGGCACCAGATGCCGTTGATAATGACCTGGACGAAGATAAAGACACGAAATCAAAAGACGACTAAACGAATATGTGGATATAATTTAAGGATTAAGGGGCTTCCTAGCCCCTATTTTGATTTTTTTTACATGAAATACAAAGCAACATTCCTATAACTTAACGCGATTATTTAAAGCATGTCTACGGAAAAAGAAGACCAAGGAAATGTAAAGCATGTTATAAACTCCAGAATAAGCAACTCAGCATTTTCTACAACAAATAAGAAAAAATAAATTAAATAATTTGTACAAAATGGTTAAAAGCTATACATTTTCCTCCTTGCCACGACCTTAAGGGGTGTAAATTTGCAAATTATTAGCCGAGTCCTTTTTACTTGTGAGATCCACTTGCTGTCTCCTACTTGCTTCGCTTGAAAGGAAACAATCCTCCACTACGCCCAGAACTGTTCTCACCCAAGAAACAGCACAACGGAAACTCCACATTTTTTTTCCTCTATTTTGCTTACTCTTCGCCATTTCTGACCAAGATCAGCACCAAAACAAGTCACACATTGCTAGACCGCGCGCTATAGCCACACCATTTGTGGTTGTCTAATTACCCGCCACTTCTGTGGCACGAAAGGAAAGTGACAAAAATGTGCACTTAAATAACTCGGGAACGGCTTGTCGGGAAAATGCGACACAAAATGCACAATTATTAATTCATTATTAAAAATTCGCCATTCAATAAGTCCTATGTAAGAATCAATCTATCTCAAAACGTGATTTTGGTAAGCAAACATACGAGTATTTTTAACATTACTTTCGTCTATTGAGCTGCAGTGAAAACCATACAATTACAATGTATGGTTCAATCCCCGTGCGTACGACTTTCTTTCAGCCCTTTCTTAACAGTCATTCAGTCCTTCAAGAACTGTACCCATAACCAAATATTGCTCAACTTCCCGTATATAACAAGTTCCCAAATTGTTCTTTGACAGGGGGGTTGAGGATGGACTGAAACACATTAAGGTAAGGGATAGAATAGAAAAAAAAAATTCTTAGGACCAACCGATAAGTGAACTAAAACAAAAGAATGCCAACAAGTCAATCAACAAAAATTACAAAGGGTCATCGACCTCGAACTTTATCTTCCCATAATTTATAACACAAGTTCCAAAGCTTAAACTTACTGACGACGAAGCTTAACAAAATTAAGGAGTCAAGACTATCAATACCATCATCTATAGCTATACCGACCGCCTTACAGCAATGCTAAAGGGCTGAAGGCTTGTAATACTAATGTGTTTAAAACCGATATGCTATAGGCAACGCTTCTCATACCACCCAAGGATGATTCCAGGTCAAGTCTTGTTTGTCCAAGCTTAGATAAACTGAGACAAAACTGTTGTGCCAAGTGCATAGAATCCATAAATATTTGGAATTGGATTAGCTTGAAAAGAAGGAAACTAGTAACCTGGAAAAGCAAAGATCCACAGCAAGGAACGGTGCATTTCGACATGCCGTTTTAAACTTTTAACGCTAGTAACAAAACTACAAGTTCGGTGTAACATTATAATTCTGTTCCTCTCCCCAGGCTAGCCAGATGATTGCCTCAATTGCAATGACTACCATCAGATGACGACACCAAAGTGTAAATAAAAAGACAACGGTATCCGGCTTTTCTTGGCAGGTTAGGGAAATTAGCCCTCTTGAAACGTCAGCCTAAGCACAGCGAACCTGATTACCGCCATACGCAAGCAACTGGCATGAAAAGCTGTGTTCATCAAACCGGTTCATAACCCAGTCAATTAGCTACTCGACTATTGTAAGCCCCGATTCGCTTCTTCAGTTCCTATAGCGACCCACCAGAAAAACGGGAAGAAAAAGAAACTGGGTAATTTTCGCGAATTAGTTCCTATTGGCAGAAAACATGCCCTCAGTCCAGGAAGCGATTTCGAAGACTCTTAAGACCTTTTTAGCCCAAAGAGCCTTTTCTAACAGTAAAGTCCTAACAATATCCTAAAGCCTTGACACAGTCAGGATTCCTATTAAGAAATGTTATTCATTAAAAGAGAAAAAAGGTTTTATAAAAGGAGGTAATAGTTAGGTTAAGTGGAGATTCGCTTTCTTGCACCGTCGCTATGCGCTATATGGTGGAAATAATAAAAAAAAACATGCAGGAGACAATTAAGTATCATTAAGAACGACAGACGACCAAAAATTCTTTTCACGTCATACTGCGTGACTTGGAGAATATGTGTGTGGTACATAACATAAGATACAGTCCTCCAAGCAACGCACTTTGCTGTGTTTCATCGAAAAAGGTGTTGTAAAAGCCAGTATGGGTGGAGTGCTACTATGGAACAATTAGTGTGTGACTTCCTGACCTAGTCGTTCTCCTCGACCAAACGGGATTTTCTCCCCTTGGCAAACTGAAGAATGACGAGCTGTCCCTGTTCTGATCTCGCAACACCTATTGCTTCCTACAGAAGAACAGAAAGAAAGATCGAAACAAAGCTGCCATACAGTAAAAAGGGAAATACGACAGAGAAATCAGTTAACCAGGACTGGAAATCTCGTAAGAAAGTGCAACATTTTTGGGTGTGGGCAGCGTAAATAAAAAAAAAGGAAATTTCACTTCACTCTATCGTTTCTATTTCTGTACTCTTTCTTCCGTGTCTAAAGCTTAAGTTATATAACTTATCAGTCAACCAAAAGTTACGATATTTTCACTATCTGATCTGAACATCAAAAACGTCTAGACAACATCTAAAACAATCAAGCACATCTAAAATCTAAAAATAGTGTTTTTAATAAACTATCCGAGATTACACTATTGATGAAACTAATTAGAGATGATACCATTGTTTAATTATACCATGCTTTAATTTGAACACAGGTAACCACAATTTACTGAAATCAATTATCCTGTAAGGCAATTTCAGTATTTCTACCGTAATTTTACAAATTTCTGTAGTAAAGTGCCTCCGAATTTTGGCTTTCTTTTGTAATCTTAAGAATGTTTTACCATAGTATATAAAACATAGCCCAATAATGAATGGTAAAATGAGCATTTAAAAGAAAATTGCAGTGAACATTAAGAGGCAAGCGATGTTTGTTGCAAAGCAGGATTCTCTTTGGAACAAAAAGCCAACACAGGAAATCTTCTTAAACCTAGTAACGGTGAAACGAGGTCCCGATATTTCTGGAAAACTCATGTGGAAAACATTAGGCCCACATACTGTCATGTTTCCTTTCAAGTGAGCAACGCAGTCATAGTAGCGGTTTACTGCTATACTCAACACTTTAGAGCATCTGCTCTTTACTTTCGAGGTTGAACTACTGCGTTAATTACTTGCCCACTTACGGCTCATGCCTCGGTTGACCAAAATTTGCTTACCGATATCACTGGCAGCAAAAGCACCTGTGTGTGCATACGCTATGCGGAACCTCTTGCTGTGCGATTCCGGATATCAGTTCATGAGAAGGCTACCGACCGAGAACTATAATTAAAGTTTCAAGCAAAACTCAATGTCAAATACCAAGCTTTCCATGAAATCCAATCTTTGCCCATATCCAAAATAGTAGTACTGTATTTGTATGCCTAACCACGGTGTTTCGTGAAATATAAATATATAAAATCGTAGCACTGTAGAAACCTTAGCCACTACATTTCATTTAATATCTTACGACACCTTTAGGGTCAACGAACTTCGCATTGACTCAAGCTCAAGTCCATTAACGGGGATTAAAATTCATTTTTATATATCGTTCCCAACTCTTCCAGAAAGGCAAATGAGAACCCCTTTTCCAAACCACAGTATTGTCATGACACAGCATCCTTTTCCAAGAGAATCCCATCTTACTGTGTTTTTATTGCGTTTTTAACCCCAATCTGTGCCTTTTTTTCCTTCAAGAGGTCGACCGCTTGTATTGTAAGTTACATTTCGTGTTCAACATAACGAATTCGCCCTATACAAGGGTTCATGCCCTGAAGGAAAGAGCGCACAGTTAAAAGGCAATTTATGATGGCATTTAAGATATGGTAAATATACCCTATTCCGGGCTAAACGACTTAAAAACCCAAGTCAAATTAATTGGATTTAAGTGATATTATCCCAAGTATAAACCACTAAGCCGAAATGTTTAAACGTGCTAATAAAGCTTCCTCTCAATTAATTTGCTGATAAAATAAGAATATTTCATAAATAACAGAAATTAAGAATAAATAATAAAGAAAAATAATAGATAATTGACTTAGAAATTGTACAGAAAAGAACGTAGGGAACTAAATGGAATTAAAATATGTGCGTTCAATGCCAAATGCGAGAGGGACATACGAACAATATGGAGCTGTATGAGATCATCCAAATGGAAGCCTTGTATTTCCCACAAGGTTTCGCAGTTAAAACTTCCCCACAAAATACTTATGACAAGGATGGCGGTAACCATCTTATTAAAGCGCAATAGAGTGTCTACCAATTCCACCAAACAACCTCAAACCGGAGTAGGCACAGCAGGTGAGGTAAAGCGAGATCTAGAGTTTTACCAACAGTAACAATTAACCATTTCATGTGGTATTCAGAACAGCAAGTCCACCTGTATGCGTTACAGACATCCACCCACCTCACCACCCCAAACGCCACCTGGGCCACCGTAAGAATTCTTCCTCCGTAAGAAGCTTCTCCTTGAGGAGTGAAACATATATGCCGGATGGAATGGGTAAAACTCTGATGGGAGGCACCATATATAAAAAGGCGCCGTCGTCATCGTTTCGAATCACACCGAGCTGAGCCATCAACCAGTGTTGACAGTCCAAAAACTACCTGCTACAGTGCAATATCTAACCATCGTTGTTTAAAACCCTAAGGTACGCTAAGTGACTGCTGTATATCTATTACCGTGATCGTAAGAAGCAAGAAATTGTAAAGAAACCAAACCTTCACCAGTGACTTGGATATTCCGTTGATTTCCAAAGCAACAAAATTAATTCGCGAATCTTTTGTTTATGTGCAGGCCCTAGATATTGCTGTTAAAATCAACACATCGGAGATTTACTTAAAAAAACGCACAAAAAGAAAACCCGAATAAAAAACATATCACCATGAGTTACAACGTAAAATGCATGCTGCTCTCGGCGGGTTTGGTGGCGTTCTTAGCCACGGCGGCTGTGGCTAGTTCACCGTCCCAAGTCGATTCGAAAACGGGCAAAACACCCTTGATTGAGCTCACCAAAGCGATTTTGGCCCGAGCTTCCACCACCTCTGAAGTCCTGACTCTGAACTTGACCAACCTGGTTATCCTCCTGGTCATCAAAGCGATTATCTTTGGATTTGGATTGTTCGCCACTGGAGCCGTAGGCCGCACTTCCCGACAGGAAGGCTTGTTCGCCGATAGCGACATGATGCTGATGCTTAGCTTCACCTTGGGTGCTTCTAGCCAAGATTACAGCTGCTTGAACCGTGTGGCTTGCGAAGACCCCAAGAAGGCCCAAGACTACCTTACGGCGTCCAAAATGCTTCTTAAAACCACCAAGATCTTGAAAAAGTAAGTTACTCTTTCATTTCCTTTCCATTTCAGCTAGATTTTTTACCTACTTCCTACTTCCTCTTTCCTAAGTTCGGATTCCTATCTCAAAGATTTTACGACTCTTTTCTTACGGCGCCTACTTTACATTTTAGATTAACCCCAGTAAAGCTCAAAATTAAGAATCTGTCGCAATCTTTAACTCGAGTTATTGACGAATTCCACGTTTTTCCGCTAAACCACATATATTGATAGAAATCTAACGAAAAAAGTCGAACAAAAAATCTAAAAAAAATCGAAGGAAAGACCTTCAGCACATTTGATTCTCGACGACAAAACTTCGATTACGGTAAAAAAAAACTCTTCATTACTTAACGCTAAAAAAGAATTGGAACGAAGCCTACAAATATGCTTGAAAAGTAAAAAAAAAAAAAAAAAAAAAAAAAAAGGAAGTCGATATCAAAGAAGCAAATTAACGCTAAGCCTATTTTGGTACGTGAAATATCCAAGTCTAAAAGTTTCGGGCAGACGGGTTCGGTGCGGTACCATGTACAAACAGAATGTACACCACACACCACAACACACATAACAGCAAGGTTAACATATGCTGTTATATTCTAAAAGTTCACATTCAATCCACGGAATGGCCTCCGCGTCGACGGTTTGGCTTTGCGGTAACACGACCTTAACTCTTTCAGATCCTCAGAACCTAGCAAACGGTCACACGGCAACCATTGAATCATCCATTCGTGGCATGACAATGAAAGCTGAACCCTTAGTAATTAATTCCGTTTTTTGCCTCTTTTCCTTTTTACAGCTTCCTGCCCTACAACTCCCAATACGAAGATGTTGTCTATGGATTGCAAGAAGCCATCGACTTCCGCCACAATGGTGGAGAATGCAGTGAACAATACTACTGCAAAGCGATTTCATCGTAAGACTGAATCCCTTAGAGTAATTTATCTCTCCCATAAAGACCTTTCTTTTACCTCCCCCAAGCCAATAATTTATTACCGATTAGCTAGTTAATTTATCACGGAAAAAGAAACAAAATTTTCTAGCTTTAACATCTTATGTGCTGCTATGCAGAATATTCACTTTGCACATGTCTTCCTTTGGAACCCAAAACCAGAATGAAAATTAGATCGCATCCTAATTTACAAATCATCCTAATTAAAAGTCACAAAAAATAGAAAAAATGAGTTTAACCGATCTGGCTTTTGATAGTTTTTTGTACATAACAGATCTTCCCCTGTCAAAAATCACATCGGTTACTCCCTTCCAAACTAAACCCACAATGTTCTCTTTTTTCGATTTCCTATTGTTTCCAATCTTTTTCCGAAAAAGGCTTAATTAAATGATATCGAGAGCTGAGGGTAACTGACGGACAACACGACACAACTCAAGTCAGTAAAAATTTTAAAAAACGAACTTGAGTCATAGACTTAAAAAAGACGCATTGACAATAATAAAACGTAGAACATACATGATTGTTAACTTGTACATATACAACTCCCCTTGTGTCGAACCGAAGAGATTCATGTGACACAAAGGCGAATTATGCAAATACATTTTTCTTCCTCATGAACTGAGTGTACATGTTTCTATCTAAACCAATGTAAGTCGCATTAACGTTAAAACACGAGTGACAGACTTGCACGCCTTCAAAGATGCAGAAAACAAGAGGACGATGCTAATGACTTGAGAAAAGCTCCAGCAACACCCCGGAAGTAATAATCTATACACGAAAGTAAAACAGAAGCTTTCTAAGTTTCCACCATGAAGAACAATAGACACATTACAGTATGGTACGGCACACTCCCACTTTGCTATAACGGTAATGTCACATAAATACGTATGGTTGCACATCACTTACTATATGGGCCGTTCTATATATGGTTATTTTGTACGTTTCGTAACGAATGAAAGCAGTGCCAGATTGAATACTTATTCCATCCAACATAACATGTATAATATGCCTAGATATGTGTCCATGTCCGTTGGCAGTAAAAGAGTTTGCTTTGTGTAGGACAAATTTATGTGAGTAATACTCGCATACACTGACCTTATTTACAACGCTTTCTTTACCATTACAGTTCCATTATGGCTATTTTGATAATGATTATAGGGGTTAAACAGGGTTCAGGTTAGGTTTATACGTGAACAGTTCTCAACTACGGCTCAATTATGGCTCTTTTGATAATGATTATAAGTTTCAGCAAAGATGTCTTGACAAGCTTGAAGTGAATAAAAATAGATGATACAGAAGACACCAAATAACATGTCCTGGCTAAAGAACGTAGTGTCAATTATTCATATTAACTGAGGAACTATTTTTGTTTGGCTATTGTTCCGGAAGATAGTTTCAGTAGAAATAAAGTATGAGTCAGAATTTTAAAATAAATTTATTCTACCCTAATCAAAGTCTTTGTTAAGCTAATCTAAGAATTAATTATCGAGTTCATGCTTCACGCAATGGAGAAAATAATTAATAAGACCAGCATGGCAATAGCCGAAAATGCTCGTTTCGCCAAATGGCGCTGCAAAAAATTCGATCCTTTTTTATTGACTTCTTTTATGCAACTTTTGTTAGTAAAGTAAAGTCAACCTGCAGCTGACAGACTTCTGACTTTCGCTCTACTTACCGGGTACGTTTTGTTGTGCCTTCACATCAGAAGGTTCCTTTTTAGTTAGGAGTTGTATTTTCAAATCCGAAGCAACAACATGACTACCACGTTGGGATCAAAGCAATCATGCAGCGCCACCATTTCGTACTTAATTAGCCAGCGGCATTCGTCTGTTGGAGAGCGCGCAACACGTTTTCCGGATTTATCGGGTGTTATGTATCCCGCTGACAACGGTGACACTTGAGCGCCCCTTTTCGACCAGAGCGATTGATTTTTTTGTCCATAACGATATCCACATACTCCCCCCCNCCCCCCCCCCCCCCGAAACAAAATTCTGGTACGGCCCTGAAAGAAAATACAAGTTGTAACGATTCTCATCACCAAAGTTGATGAGAATCGGTAACCTAACCTAACCTAAGCTAACCTAACTTAACCTAAGCTAAACTAATTCATTTCCAATCCAACTACCAATTTTGAACTCGAATGACACCAATTTGTCATTGTTTTCCCGAGAACGTGGCAACAATATGACACATTCGTGTCATTTTGGCCTCCGTTTTTTTAACCGGAGAACCTGTTGAGAGCGCGTTGGCATACATGATGGCCATCTGTTGGCAAATAGGTAACTGTATAATTTCATTCACGACTTAAAACCGCAATTGGCTAAATGACTAACTATAATTTGCTTATTATTTTAAAATCTCTAGTATAGCTAAAGAATGGGTGGAAAAAGAGTCCAGTTGCTTTCCTCGAAGAAAGCACTTTATTCACACGAAAAACACTGGTAGGAAATATCAAAATGGGTGCCATGAATAATTAATTAGAAACCTGAATTGAATTGGGAGCGAAAGTGATTTTTTAAAGAAAAAAAGACCGCAAGGAACAGTAATTTTTTCAGGATTCCAACGGTCCACACAAGGTAACAATCCATACGGAAAAAAAGGATATACAAATCTTCATAGGAACAAGAAAAGGGGCATAAGATGAAAAATAATGACAATATCTTCAATTATACGTCCACAACCATCTTTTTGTGAACATCCGTGTTGCCAACCACCTAAAAAAGCCGTTGTAACAATTAAAAATACAACATAACAAATCGAAGTGATATTTTGAACATACCGCGCAGAATTCCTCAAATGAAATTTTGCCATCTTCGTCTTTATCGGCAAAAAGGATCGTTTTGTCTACAATCTGCTGGAGTTGCGTATCCTTAAGGTTGTTGCCAACCATCATTTTCAGTACCTAGGTTATCACTATATAATTTAAACCAGAAGAGAATCAATCCTTTTTTGATTTTACTTGAAATAACTCGCCATTCGATATAGCACCATCATTATCCATGTCATAAATCCTGAACGCGAAACGCAACTTAGACTCCTTGTCGCCTTTTACGCTGAATTGAGACACACCTTGGATAAACTCTACAACGTATGTAAACTTGTTAGCTAATGTACGTATCGAAAAAGGGTTATAAAAAGTACCTTTAAAGTCCACCTCACCGTTACCGTCCGCGTCAAAAATATCGATCACTCTCTGAACAAGGGGGTTTTGCTGCAATTCAGGCAAGGACATGAATTCATCCACACTTAGCGAGCCTGAGTTGTCCAAATCCAGCTTACGGAACCTTTTTCCGAGACGTCGGATCTCATCAGCATCAACTAGAAAATACAAGATTAGTTTCTTTGCTGTTTACAACCTGCTAAAAGTAAAACAAAATAAAGCAGAACTTACAGTTGGAGCATAGTTCCATGGGCAGAGAACTTTCGTTACCCTACAATATAAAAAGGATTAATATTAGCTAACAGTCCTTTTAAAATTATGTTGTAAAATTATGCCCTTTAAACTACAAATGTATTAACAAAAGCAAACAAATAAACTCGGTTTTGACAAGGTTATTGATTATTTGCCCCTTGGAAATAGGCCATTTACCCATCTCAAATTGAAACAATGTTAATGGAAACGAAGGAAAACAACTTTGGAGATAAATAACGGCAAGTAATTAAGAACACAATCAAATTCTTACCATATTTGACTAGAAGAGGTGCGTAATAACTCTGAAATTAGCCCCAAAAATTGCACTAGCCCCGGATAACACAACCCAGCTATATAACAAAAAAGTATCGGTCACACCAGTATCGATATCGTTCCAGCGATTAAAATTGAAGTTAATTCGATTCAGAAGTTGCGAGCGTTCTTTTCACAAAGACGATGATGCGTTCAAAGATTAGGTTTAAAGCCTTGATAAAACACTATGGGAATGCATCCCTTTCTTGCTTTTATGATCTTGGAGTAAGAAGTGTCAGGAAATTAACGAAATTATCAAAACTAAGGAATTTGATTCCTGTTACCCAGTCTAAAAAGGCAAATGTCACCCAAAATCCGAAGCTAATGCTAATAATTAATAAACGTTGTTTTCTATTCGCACGATCCATAAGTGAAATTTTATTGAAAGGAAATAAAGCGCGTTTAAAGAAAAAGACCAGGCTGGACAACAAGCATGCTAGCTTAGCAAGCTCCGAATTATGTCTGTAGCCAGCAAACTTGTTTCCTAACAACCATATCAAAGGAACAGTCCTACAGTAGTACAACACACTTCCTGTAAAAGACAAATGTGCATATTATTAAAAAACGAGTAAGTGCAATTAAGGCTAAAGGAGACAAAAGCTTGAACGTCTCATCAATTAACGTCTTAAACAAATAAAACGCTTAAAGTAGATTGCTTTATATACGTTTTTCGAGGTATATACAACAGGGTATACTACAATGATTTTAATCAATCTTTAACGAAAAAGAAGCACCACACGAGCAGCCGCTATCCGCTTTTGGATTCTGTAACACTCGAAAGGCCGACCGAATAAGTTCTGTCTGATAGTCGAGGGTCGCTCCTTCCAAATAGGAAAGCGAAACATCATCCACTACGACTTTCACACCATCTCGTTCAATGACCCTGGAATATATATAAAAAGAAGTAACGTAAATAATGGTATCAAAGTGCTAGATTTCAAACATCGTACCTATCATAGCTAGTCTGCTCCTTGTCAAGCGAAAAAGTGTACTGAAACCCGGAACATCCGCCTCCTTCTACGGCCAATCGTAAAAATCCTCCGTCTTTGCAAATCTCTTTCAATCTGGCTACACAGCGATCAGTAAGGCTGACTGTCCTCTCAAGTTCCGTCAACGTAGATAGAGTCTTGCCAGATGTCAGCTCCTGGGCATTTATCACGTTTGCGTAACTCCGAGCTTGAGCTTGAAGTTGCACGTATTTTGCAGCTGTACATTTCGAGATAAATGCCTTTTGTTTACAATGCCTGGACCCCAGAAAAGTGGCAGATTTTAACACACAATTTTTGTACAGATTAAGTGTAATAGCTTACTGTACAGAACGCAGTGCAACCAATCGGGCAACGAACATAATACCTGTATTACACGCTGTATGTATACTATGTATAGTGTTGCTATTGGTACCACCGGAGCTGCGGTGGCGTTATGAGTTTACTCCAAAAGTGTAAGGATTTTTGGTTATAATGTACGGGCGCATGTA
>JAGJRO010000366.1:0-40442 GCA_022832285.1 Lepidurus apus apus | reverse complement strand
GTTTTGAGGGCTGGTTCCCCGTTGTTGAGAGGGAGAACCATATCTTTGGGGAGAGGTACCCATCTTGAGTAGTCACTACCAATTTTAGCATGTCGCAACATACCGGATTTAGGTACCCTTTTTATCAGTGCACGCGTTCCATTCGTAAGTTTCGAATCCACTGCCAAAACGCTGTTCGCTCCTTTTCCTGCAGAAGGGGGATTCCACCGCCTGAACTAGTGAAACCGAGCAGTTATGGTGAGTCCGTCCGGTCCTGCCTAGCTTTGCGCAGGCGCAGTAAGGAATTGGCTTAAAAAATTTAACACAAGATATTCTGTAACACAGATGACTGAACAGTGAACACTACCCTCTGTCGTGTCTCGCACCCGGAGTCAGAATCAGAAAGTAGTAGTCCGTCCAGCGAAGCAGTCGTGTAGAAGGTTTCTTTCTCTCTTTCAGTGCTTTCCTTTTGCTTATCTAAACCAGGTCAACGAAGGAACACTCGAATACCAACAGCAAACCCCCCTCCGATGTAAGTATCACACTACTCTCTCTACCCTCATTTACCTAGAAAGTGGTGATTGTTCAACGAATAAACTCCGAAAACACGTTTTATCGTCCTAAACAAGTAAACCTAAGAACGAATCATCTTCGTGTAACCTAATTCTTCTTGTTTTCATGTATTAACAAAACCCGGTTTCGCGTGTTATTCCATGGGAAATGCCTCCGCAAGTCAAGGTCTTCGAAATTTGTAGCAAATAAAAACAGAAAACGAACGAAAGAAATTTGTTTTTACCATAAACGTTAATCGGACTAAACTAACCGCAGCCAACATCAAAAGGTTATCGCTACTAAACCAACACGACCTGAAAAAATATCGTTTAATCTAATCAAAGAGCAAAGAAAAACAGTCGTTTATTGCTTTCACTTTAACTACGTAGTTGTTTACTTCCAAACCGTTAAAGAGACACCTCGTATTTATAGAGATGACCTATCAGAGGCTCATTGTACATGGGCTGGTACTTGCCCTCGTCCTTCCCTTCTCAGCTTCGCAACGTCAATATTTCAGGTAATTACAGTTAAAAACGAAAAAATTAAGGAAAATGACTGAATTTTTTATAATTATTTATTATTTTCTTGAACTAATTGAATAATTTGTTGAAATATTTGGAATTACTGTGTATATAACGTGTTATTTCGTTACTCAGAATACTTAGAATTTATTTAATAAGACATTTTTTAATTTTAGAAGAATTTATTTAGATTTTTTATTTAAAGATCGAATCTTTACTTAGTATTTCGTCTCCATGGGAATGGCGGTGCGAAAATACAACGTGTGCCAAACAAGAAACTGGGGAACAGCCTGGAGGCATGTCCTTAGCCGCATGTAAATTAACTTGTGGTGATTTAACCCCGTTATGGCCTCGCCCAACCGGTCGGACGGATTTATCTAAAGAACTAGTCCAGTTTCTGCCTTCCGCGCTAATTATAGAAAGAACGTCAGCGCCAACAACAGAAGTAACTAGAACTAAATTCACGCTCACTTAAACATTTAACTAACAAATCTTTCTCTGTTCCTTTTTTTTAATAAATAAAGGTATACGCGCTATTAACGGAAGGGACTGACCTCTTCCTTGAACAAGTGAAAAGTCTGGTTCCCGCGCAATTAAGGAATGCCGGTCAATCTTCCTTTTTCCCGCGCGCCGCCTCGCGGCTACAACAAGCAGTTAAAGTCGAGATCGCCGTTACCTTCGTGGATACTCAAGTGAAGCTAGCTACTGATGAATCCTACTCTTTCACTATCACCACTGACGCCGCCAATACCAAAATTCACATCTTGGCTAATACCTACTTTGGCGCTCGCCACGCCCTCGAAACTTTGCTGCAACTCATGGCGTGGGATGATGTCACGGAGTCCATTTTGTTGACCAAACAAGCAGGAGTAAACGACAAGCCCAAGTACCCTTACCGCGGCCTTCTACTCGACACTTCCCGTAATTACATCAGTCCGGAGGTCATTAGACGTACGTTAGACGCAATGGCTGCCAACAAACTCAATACTTTCCATTGGCACATTACCGACACGCATTCCTTCCCCTTTATCTCGATTCGGCAGCCATTACTAGCTTTATACGGAGCTTACAGCGCCCAACACACCTACAGCCCAGAGCTGATTGCGGATTTAGTGCATTACGCGCAAATCCGCGGAATCCGCGTACTTCCGGAGTTTGACGCGCCTGCGCACGTGGGCAATGGCTGGCAATGGGGGGAAAAGTACGGCAAAGGCAAGCTAGCTTTGTGTGTCAACAAAGAACCTTGGCGCGACTATTGCGTGGAGCCACCTTGCGGCCAACTGAATCCCATCAACATTAACGTTTACGACATTTTAGAAGACATTTACGCGGACATGAGGGATTTATTTCCTTCTGATCTTTTCCATATGGGCGGGGACGAGGTCCACATGGCTTGCTGGAACGAAACAGCAAATATCGTTAAGTGGATGGCCAAGAAAGGCCTAGGAAGGACCCAAGATGACTTCTTACAGCTATGGAGCTACTTCCAGAACGAATCTTTGAGCCGCGTGGACAAAACGTTCGGTAGTACCACGCCCGTTATCCTATGGACTTCCGGTTTGACCGAAGCGGGAAAAACTGACCGCTTCCTGGACCCCAAGCGGTACATTATCCAAATATGGACCACCGCTGCGGATGCCACCATCGCAGAAATTTACGGCAAAGGTTTTCCTTTAATATTCTCTAATTCTGATGCGCTCTACTTGGACTGTGGCTACGGAGCATGGGTGGGTCTTGAGGCCAGAGATGGATATGGAAATAACTGGTGCTCGCCTTATATTGGCTGGCAGAAAATCTACGATAACCGTGTGGACGCCTTGATCACTAACTTCAACTTAACGGTCAACCCTGGGCAAATCCTAGGGTCCGAAGCCACCTTGTGGTCGGAACAGGTAACACATACAAAAACATAAAATAATGAAAATTCTTTTCATTATCTTGACTAATAATTAGATATTTCGCAACGTTACGAAACTACCTAGTTACACAGTTTAATTATTGTACTAAAATTTTTGTGTTATAGTATTTTTTAAATAAAATTGTTTTTACTTTTTTTAAAAATAATTTTAAAAAATTTCATAGGTTGACAGCGCTAGTTTGGACAGTAAATTATGGCCCAGAGGTGCTGCCTTAGCTGAAAGACTGTGGACTGACCCGGATACCAATTGGCAACCTGCTGAAAAACGCCTACTTTACCATCGCGAACGTTTGGTAAATCGCGGAATTGGCGCTGATGCTATGCAGCCTCGCTGGTGCCTCCACAACGAGGAATTGTGCCATTAAAAACTTCAGCCTTTTCTGGTTAATACTCAGTGCAACCTTTTACACTATTACTGCCTTTTAAAAAATTATTACTGCCTCGAAAAATACACGATGCTATTGGTTTTAATTACAAACGAGGCGTTAAAGCTCTCTTACCCAAGAAAGCTTTCGAACCTATTTTTAACTGTCAAGATTTGAAATTTGAACGTTAAAAACGTGTAATCGTTTTAATGAAAGGGACACGGTTGATACGGTGTAATAGAAAAACGCTTGTGATTCACATCCAACTCCCAAATGATTGCTGCAAGATTTGATTTGTTTTTAAGTCTGGCACATTTGGGAACTTTTAATAACGGTAATGCTCAGGCTTGTAAGGTCCTTCATGATGAACAGCCAAATAAGAGGCTTGTTCTGGAGTCAATTGGGACAATTTCACGCCCAAATGCTCTAAATGCAAACGAGCGACTTCCTCGTCCAACTAAATTAATGATAAAAACTCAATAAATATCAGTAAAATGTTGAATTAGTCGAAACCTTACCATTTTAGGTAGAATATGCACACCAGTTGCGTATTGACCTGGTTTGGTCCACAGCTCAATCTGAGCCAAAATCTGGTTAGTGAAGGAAAAGGACATAACGAAGGAAGGATGGCCCGTAGCACAGCCCAAGTTGACCAAACGTCCTTCAGCTAACAAAAGAATATGGTTTCCACTTGGCAGCAAAAACCGATCCACCTAAAATAAATTTGAAAAAATTACTAATAATTTTTCTAATGTTAATAATTACTCATAATTTTAGAAATATTACTAGTAATTGTTTGTTCAATATAATAACGAAGCTAGTACTTGAGGTTTAATGGTGATTTTCTCGGTCGCATTGGTTTCGAGCCATTTGACATCGACTTCAATGTCGAAGTGCCCAATATTGCATACAATGGCGTCGTTTCTCATCTTCATGAAGTGTTCGCCACGGATAATATCGCGGCAGCCGGTAGTGGTGACAAAAAGCTGGCCCTGGGGCACTGCTTCTTCCATCGTGACCACTTGGTAGCCTTCCATAGCTGCTTGCAAGGCGTTGATGGGGTCTATTTCGGTGATAAGTACCCGAGCACCAAATGCTCGCAGAGATTGCGCGGATCCTTTGCCCACGTCACCATAACCAGCTACTACACACGTCTTTCCTGCCAACATGATATCCGTAGCGCGCTTAATTCCATCAGTCAAAGACTCGCGGCATCCGTAGAGGTTGTCGAATTTGCTCTAAAGAAAGTAAAACACAAAATAAATAAAATAACAAGAAATCAAAAACTAATCAAAATTAAACGTTATTTCAATAAGAAATGGGTCAAATTTAACATTTAAAAGCATTATAGAAGGTAAATGAAGGATATCTAAGGTAAACGAACGGAAATTAAGATAAATTTAAGGTGAATTCACCTTAAGGTAAGGTAATCTAAGGTCAATTAAGGTAAATAAAGAGATTAAGAAGATGAGTGAAGGTGAGTAAATTACCTTTGTGACGGAATCGTTGACGTTAAAAGCTGGAACTTTGAGTTCGCCAGCTTTGACCATCTTGTAGAGGTTGTGGACGCCAGTGGTGGTCTCTTCTGAGATGCCTTTGATGCCCGCGAGCAATTGAGGGTATTTCTGGTGCACCAAATTGGTGAGATCGCCTCCATCGTCCAAGATTAAGTTCAGAGGCTGGCCATCAGGGAAGATGATGGTCTGTTCCATGCACCAGACGTATTCTTCGTCAGTTTCACCCTTCCAGGCGTAAACTGGCACTCCACGAGCGGCCATGGCTGCTGCAGCGTGATCTTGGGTGCTGAAGATGTTACAACTGGACCATGTTACCTAAAGGAAACACGAAAGTTCTTAATTTAGCACACGAATAACTAACAAAAGATATTAAGTTAAGTTATATGTTACCACAGCTCCTAATTCCATCAACGTTTCAATTAGGACGGCGGTTTGCACGGTCATGTGGAGGCTTCCAGCAATGCGTGCGCCTTGGAGAGGCTTAGTTTGACCGTATTTCGCTCTTAAACTCATCAAACCAGGCATCTCGTTCTCCGCCAACATAATCTCTTTGCGTCCATACTCGGCCAGGCTGATATCGGCTGCAATTAATTAGAAGACAAATCAGTCAAATACGACGCTGATATGATGTTGATCAGATTTTTACAACTCAAAAATTCACTTTTAACGTTCAAATTGAACAAAAAATAAAGAATACCATAGTATAAATACGTACCGACTTTGTAGGCTGGCTTTTGAGACATAGTCAGGCAGATTAGGTAACTTCTAGAACAAGTAATCAACTACAATTATCACAAACGCTTTCTCAATGTGTGCAACAAGCTTCCCTGATGACAAGAGACTGAACTCAAGAGTTGACGCGGCTTATATACGCCGTCCTAGTCTGTGACGTCACGCGTTTGGTTCGGCGGACGATTTCGCGTTTAGAAATTAAAATAGAAAAAAGTACTAAATTTTAAGCTTGGAGATTTTACCAGAAATTATAATACAAAACAATTTAAATTATGTTATTATTTGGTTAATAATTATGATTGTTAAATAGCTTAAAGTTAATAAAATGCAAGTAAAAGGAGGAGCTAAGGCTGTCATATGACGGCTGCCGAACCCCTCAACGATTAGCGATCACCTGACTGGTGTAGTGTTCTCAAAATATTGTGTAGTGATTTTTTAGCCAGAAAGTAATTAAATCCTTTTCAAGATGATGGACTATCAGTTTAACATAGATGGTGGGTATTTGGAAGGTTTATGTCGAGGCTTCAAGAATGGAATTCTGACCCAAAGCGACTATCTAAACCTTGTTCAATGCGATACATTAGAAGGTAAAATCTAAAAAATCTTATCAAATTCCAATTTCAATGTTCGGTTTGTGTAATTCAATCTTACTGTCTTTAGACTTGAAATTGCATTTGCAAAGCACGGATTATGGCACTTTTTTGGCAAACGAACCCAGTCCTCTTTCTGTGTCCACGATTGACGACAAATTGCGTGAAAAACTCGTCGTCGAGTTCCAACATATGAGGAATCATGCTGTGGAACCTATTGCCACCTTTCTCGACTTCATCACGTAACCATGAAGTTAAAAGAGGCATAATTTAACCATCTTATTTGTCTTATAGGTACAGCTACATGATAGATAACATAATTCTACTCATTACTGGCACTTTGCATCAACGTCCGATCTCCGAACTCATTACAAAGTGCCATCCGTTGGGCAGTTTTGAGCAAATGGAAGCAATCCATGTAGCGGCCACACCTGCTGAACTCTACAACGCTGTTCTGGTAGACACGCCCCTTGGTAATCCTCTTTTTTTACTCCTTTTGTTTCGTTTTTATTAATAAGAGTTCATTTACGATGTTTAAACAGCTCCTTTCTTCGTGGATTGCATTTCTGAGCAAGATTTGGATGAGATGAACATCGAGATTATCCGTAATACGCTGTACAAGGCGTACTTGGAAGCTTTCTATGCGTTCTGCCAAACTTTAGACGCCACTACCTCTGAAGTTATGTGCGAAATTCTGGCGGTAAATTTGAAAATACCTTAGAACACTTAAATTTAGCTAAAAATCATAATTAACTAAATTAAGCTAAAAAAATTTACAAATGTTTTTGACAGTTGTAGAAAGTTTTCAAAGTTTTCAATTTAATTTTAGTGGTTTGTAATTTTCTCATTTTAATTAACTAATTTTTAGCCACCTCTTTGGCTCCTTTTCCAAGTTAAAACTATTCTTTTTAGTTTGAAGCTGATCGTCGTGCAATTATCATCACCATCAACTCTTTTGGTACCGAATTAACCAAAGACGACCGTGCAAAACTGTACCCAACTTGTGGCAAACTCTATCCTGATGGTTTAGCAGCATTGGGCCGAGCTGATGACTACGAGCAAGTCAAAGCAGTTGCTGAATATTACGCTGTAAACTCTTTCCAACCATTTCTTGCCTCCAAAGTACTCAAAATGTATCCCCTTTCTTTCATGTTTTAGGAATACAGTGCCCTGTTTGATGGCGCAGGGAACAATCCCGGTGAAAAAACGCTGGAAGACAAGTTTTTCGAGCACGAAGTTCGTCTCAACGTCCATGCATTCCTCCGTCAATTCCATGTAGGCGTTTTCTATGCCTTCTTGAAGCTTAAAGAGCAAGAATGCCGCAACGTTGTCTGGATTTCCGAATGCGTGGCCCAGAAACACCGCGCCAAGATCGACAATTACATTCCTATCTTGTAAACTCACCCTAAAAAAGTGCAAAAAACGCACGTCGAGATCCATTAAATAACTAGGATTTTGCGCAACAAAAGATTTTTACCCTACGTTGTTGTCGTCTTACTATACTTCTTAAGAAAGTTATGTTGGTGTACATTGCTCGTTTAGTTGTATAAAACCAAAAAAATATCCAATACAGAAATACGTGTTAGCCAACTAAAGTCTCACGTGTTACCCAACAAATCGGGATGGTTTTGCCAAAACGTCTCGCCAATCAAATCCGTATAAGAAGACACGACGTTAAACCGTTTAGCGTTTTTATCGTCGCTACTTGACTCTAATTTCTGACGTAGCAAAACTGTGCCTTTCCGAAACAACTCAGGTTCCTTATTATAGTTAATCCCGAATTCCGAGAAGAGAATCTCGTTCTTATCGCCAGATAAAGTCCCCCGCAATCGTTCCTCAGCCTAAATATGAATACAAATTAAGATTTTATTATTAAAAATTAAAATTGTATTATTAAAAATTAAGATTTTATTACTAAAAATTATTTAGTTTAGTTTTTAAGGGAATATGAACGAAAAAACGCACTTGTCGAGCAGTTAAACCGCCTTTTAGGACCAACGCCCAGAAAGCGGTGTTGTAAAGATTGTTGATGTGACAATCTGCTTGTCGCCAGCTCAGGTAATCGCGTAAGTTTTGATTCGTTGGGTAAAGGACCACTCTGCCATCGAATGCGGGTGGGTATTTGGGTTTGGCACTGAGGAAAAACTCGTCCCAGTGGAATAAGAACGCGGATGTGAACAGGCTGCACACATTGGTGGCAATCTTGGAGGCGCGGCGTTTATACGTGGTAGCGTTTTTGCGTAATACGAAGCTATACTCGTCACTTTGCCCATATGCGATGCAAATCTCGTTGAATTCTTCGACTACTTTGCTGGCCGCTTTGCTCATGAGATTTAAACCGGGCACGTCGTTCGGCTTGGCGTAGCCATGGTCGTCTGTGAACTTATGAAAGCCTTTCCCATCGACTCGGACTACAATCCAGGTATTAAGCAAGCATTTGTCCTCGGTTTCGAAAGCTTTCACGTACTCGAATCTGCTCTTGGCCATTCTGGGACAGGCGTTCAAGCACGTCTGAAAACCAGAGACCAACCGGGGTAGGTTACGAGACCGATGGGCTGTAAAGAGAGTAAGCCTATGGTTAATCATTATGCAAGCCATTCACGAGACTTACGACATAGTGGAAACAACAATTATTACACAACGAGAAGTCAACAGAACATAATCGCGGCAACTGACAACACGCGGCTACTAAGCACGTTTAGACGCGTTGCCTAGCAACCGGTTCGACGCTTATGGCATGACAAGCAGAACTGGAAAACAAAAACGAAGGCGAATCGCGAATAAAAGATGAATTGATACAAAAATGTGTGGGAAATTAGTCCATTAGCGGCGAATTACGGTCTAATTGAGGGTTAATGAAGATAAACAACTAAGAGGCTTATTTGGCTTGACCAATAAATAAGATTATTGGTTGAAATGAGGTGATTATAGACTTAGGCTTAGTATTTAACATTCGTATTTCGCAATTCGCGGCGCGGCTTCACTAATCCGACCGCTGCAGGTTACAGCATGGAAAAAGATGGAATTCTTGGAATTTATTCTATCATTTTTGCGCTGTTTTTATGGGGTAAAATAATGACACGACGTGCCCACCTGATGCAAGAGATCGTGGGCCAACGTTTGCTAAGTCTTTTCAGTAAAAATTTCGTCAGGTTTCGCTGGACTAGTGTACCTGAGCTTAGGAAGGCACACGTGTGCAAACCCTTTCAAACTTGCCCGCACATGCACAGATGCGCAACGTTCCGTGCGCAACATTCTCTAAGGAATATAGGGGGCTTCCTCAAGGGTCCAGATTAGTTCTAAATGTAGTTTTTTACTCATTATAAACATGTGACTTTTGCCTATAAAACTTCCGCGGGCCTGTTCCATTCCTTGAAGAAAAGTTTTCTGAAAGGGTCGCCGGCCAGAGAACCTTTTCTTCTTACTCCGTGATGGTCCAAGTAGCAAATTTATTTTAAATCGTGTTCGCCGTAACGCAATGCAAGATTTCCCCGTTATTTTGACCTTCCCACCCTGCGTAGTAAGCAACCGGACCCGATCATGTTAGAATTTCTGCGTGCTACTCTTTAGAGGAGACCAAGCACGTGTTACTAAGAGGTTCCACGTGGTTCTCGTTTTTCAAGATCCGGCTTAGACCAGTTACTACCTGGTTATACGGACCGGGCGAATCACCCTTCCTCGCAGTCCCTATTCCCAAAGGATCTGACTTATGACCCGGGGTCCTGAACTGTTGTTGCCTGCCTAGACTCGAGTGAATTTGGGGGGAACGGCGTCGATTTCGCAATTGGGAAACTTGCAAGCCCCCCTATTCCTGCCCCCATGCTTTAAAATCGGGCATTGGTACGTAGGGTGTGAAAGACCCAACCTCCTTTACCCCTTACCATTAAAAAGTTTGATTTAGTCTGCATTCCAGGCCTAAGAGTAGGAATTTGCTACTTGCTGTGCATTAACGTACACGTTCAGTATCCAGGTGTTGCACCAACTTGCTGACCCTCCATTGGGAAAGTTCCTATAATTTGCAAAGTGATGTGTAGTTTTCAAGTGTGAAAAGGCTTTAAACTATATGTCCGCTCTTGTTAGGAACTTAACGACATTTGCTGTAAAGACCAGTGCAAGAGTTTTGACTATTAGCATTAACATTCGTTAACGACTTCCGTTTGGAGAAAAAATGTCGAGTGATGACCCACCGGGTTCAGCCTTGCGCAATACACGCTCATCGCCGCCAGAGTCATTGGCGGGAACGAGTAAAGAGACGCCAGCAGGGAAAGGCGCGAAAAGGCAAGAGTTGTCGTTGATGGAACGAATCCAAGTTATTAAATCAAGGGAAGAGGGGAAATCCATGCGGCAATTGGCGGCAGAATTTGGATGCGGTAAGACGCAGATTCTCAACATTCTAGCACAGAAAGACCGCTACTTGAGGGACTGGGACGAGAGCGAGGCTGCTAGCAACCCTCGCCAGAGTGCCCGAAAGCGAAGACCAAGACGCACTGGCAATGAAGAAACAAACCGGTTGGTTTGGCAGTGGTATCAGGATCAGCGCAATAAAGGGGTCCATGTTACCGGCCCCACCATTCAGAAACAGGCCAAAGGGATTGCCGAAAACTTGGGAATTACCAATTTTGCCGCGAGCAATGGATGGCTTGACAGTTTCCGCAAACTGCACAATATGGTAATGCAGTACTTTAATTACTCCTTGAATTTACCACAACCTTTAATTAAACTTAAATTTAGTAGCATTGGGCTGAGCCTTTCTGCCATACGTTTTCCACTGTATTTGATATTTAACTCCTAATTAAATTTTATTATCACATATATATTTGAATTATATTATTATATATATTGTCATGACCTGTCATGACTTTGCGCAGTTTCCCCCAAGTCCCTTTTCACTGTCCCTTCTTTTGTTTCCCTTCCCCAACCCTATGTCGTAGATAGTGAAAGCCAGTTCCGAGTAGTCGACGAGAGGACGATTTTTAAGAAAAATAGTATTTAAGAAGGGTTCGATTTACTACGTAGGGGCGGAGAGACAGAACGAGTAGCCACAAGTCGAATGCAACTCGAATACAGTAAAAAGGTAGCTAAGTTTAAACAGACTACAACAGTATTATTCCTAATTGAATTAAAATTAAAGAACGAGTGCTAAAAACTTAATTCGGTGCCTTTGCAATACATTTCCAAATTTACCACATAGGAGTTTACTTAAATTACAAAATAAACAAAGTTCAAATAAAATATAAATATAGATAAGTATAAATTAATATAATAATATATAGATAAAATATAAATAAGTAAAATAAATAAATAAGACAAAATAAAATACAATTTAGGTAAAATATAAATAAATTACAAATTGTAAATTACAAAATAATTCCAGAATTTAGAGGCCCTTTGAAGTCTTAAAATTACAAGCGAAATAGTAGCCCACTCTGTAGGACGTTGGGATTAACTCCTTCATATGCTTTCGACCAATATAGAGTCTAGGTAGACGACCTAAGGTTAACGTCCTGCCAATAAAGCAGAACAATGAGTCTTTCACGAGTTATTTTCTTAGACTTCCACGTCAACTTCTTAGAATTGCTAATTTAAGTACATAACCATCCCAGAATTGAGTACTGGGAGTGCAGTAACCTGCATAAAACCTAATCTTGCAAGGTATATATAAGGATTACCTAGCCACAGCACTATTTCTACGTCTTTGCCTTCACTTATCGATATGACCGCGCCAATGATTTCGAAGAAAAACTCCCCGATGAATCGTGCTGTATACGTATAAACTTCTTGTATGTTAAGTCTTTAGGGGATATATTAAATCTGTCCCTAACTTCTGATACACAATGGGAATAGATGGGTTGCTCCAGATAGCAAAAATTCCAATTAACTTCGGCTTAAGAACTACGATTAATTTTTTTCTATCTTTCAAGGGACCTTCCAAGGGTTTTAACCCAAACAACCCTGTCTGCAGCGCTATTCCCTTTACGGTGGCGGCTTGCGTCACTACCATCAACAGCTTGTTGGCCGGGTTAGGCGTAACCACTTGCAGGAGCGACCTCAGTCCGACCGAACCCTTCGCCGAACCTGATTTGTTTACCCAAGCCTCTTCCTCGTCTTCTAACAGCTATACTCCGACCACCCTTGGTGGCGCTTCGAGTGGCATGCAAGATTACGACATCTACAACTCTTTCTACGATCCCCTCGCGACCGAGAATGCAGTCGGTCCAAATTTCTATCAACAACAGGGCGTTTCGTCGCTCAATCCAGCTGACTTGGCGCCTAGTAGTTCAACGTCAACGTCAGCGAATGCAACGGGTCCGAATTACGGCGTCTTGCGAAGTATGAGTAGCAGTAGTTCTGGAATGCAGGACCCGACACTGCATTACACGATCACTACGGGCTACGACTCGAATTCCGCACCGGAATACAATCATTTCGCCAATTTAGCGGCCGCCTTCCAAACACAAGGGTACCTCGATGGAGGACCCGTGGTTACGGACGGATTGGTTGCCGACCGAGGCGGGGACTTTTCGTTGGGCATTGACCAACCGTGCAGCCATACTTGCGTTCATCTTATTGGCTGCGGGGTTGCAGGTCAGTGTCCGCATTCGAAACACTGTCCGAACTACAGGGTAGACAGTGATGAGAACGAGCCAAGTGATTCGCCCAGAGAGGAGAGGTCGCGCATGGAATTACTGCAGGAACAAGCCCCGGGAGCCATGAATCCGCCTTTAGGCAGTATGGGAAGCGAGGTTCCTGGCGAGACGTGCTGGCCTCGGCGAGTCGAAGAATTACACCCCGCGTCTTCTAGTGACAGTTTAGGATCGTCTCTAAAAGAATCGAGTGGGAGCAGTTCGGCACAGGTACCAAGCCAGCATGTAAGGATTGCGCATCTCGGATTCTCTGCACGTCCTTCCTGAGTTTATTTTTTGCGTTTTTATATTTTCGTATGTTTTTGGTGGCTGTTCAGTATTTTCATATATTTTGCTATTTCTGCCCGTTGAACTATTATCCGTTTTAAATCAAATTACTGATTCATGATTCGATTTTTATATCTACTTCCGATTCCTGACTAAACGTGCAACTCACTTTCTCTTTCTGTGTACTGATCCTACTTACGATTCTAAATCGTATTACTGCTTTCCGATTTAATTCTCGATTCTATTTCCGTATCTCGATTTCATTTAAAGGTATTGACTCTAATTCTGCCTCGAAATTATGTTACAAGTCTCTTTTTTTATTTCTCAATTTTATTTCTGCCTTGCTACTGCTTCTGAATCAATCTCCGGGAACTTGATTCTACGTTTGTCTACTATGTTAGTGATTTTCGATTCTATATTTAGTTTATTCTGACTGGTGACTGTATGCCTCTGATTCTCGAGTTACACATATTTAGATAGTTTTGTATGTGTTACTTATTTTTGGTTATATGCTAAGAAGTGTTACTAACGAAGTTTACGTAACGGATTTCTGTGCGATCCTTTTTTGGCTGCTGATTCTATTTCTGGTTCCTTTATCCTGTGGTTCTGGGATCGTGAAAATCTTCGTTTGGGTGGTGGCTTCCTTTCAGTCTCTTTGACTCACGATTCTGTTCTTGGGCTTCCATTCTACTGACTCTAATTAGCTTTCTTGATTTTCCTTACTTACGTACACAACAAGCAAAATCATACGTGGACTGCAACTACTAGCTCTTTCTTGCCTCAGCAGGGCTCTTTGGGAGAAATCGTCTTCACAGATCGTCTCATCAGTCCTGATCCTTACGGTTTACGCGGTCAGTGCCTTTCCCCCCACTCGAGTTCTGCCAGGTAAACTCACAATAACCTTTCTTTTAGACTAATCATAACTCGCACTCATTTTCCTTCTTTGTTCTCAGCAGGAAACGACGTCGCCAACGTGGTGAAGCTGCAGCTATGGATACAAATAGCGGTGCAGAAAGCTTCCAAGCATCAGCAGAATCAGACATTCCCAGAGGCAATACCAGCAGTGCAAACTCGGGGGAGGCGGGGCCTTCCTACCGACAAGTGATCGTCTCAAGTAAGCTTGCTATTCCTTTAGCTAACCCAAACCTCCCAGAAATATTAACAGTTTGTTGTCAGTTAGTCTTCTCATTTTGGGGGGTAAACTGAAGGGACTCCGTCTAAAATGATGTTCTTAGGGCAAGGGAAAAGGCAAGATGGAAAACCGGATTCTTAAAAGCTAATAGGGTTACGTTTGGTACATGGATGGCGGGGACTGTCGTCTAGATTTAGTGTAATCCAGTATACAAAAAATAATGCCACGTGAGTAATTGCCGAAGTACTAATGTTTTTCCTTTTTCTTTCTGTTTCTCCCGCTAGATGCCACACGTGTCCCTCCGTGTTTTGCGGAAATGGTGCGGCGGATCCAGGAAGAAGGTTTGATCTACCTCGCGTTTAAAGATGATTTGGACCAAGATTGGCTGGAAGTACGCGCTACGCAAGCTGTGTACCGCGTACCGATGCATGGTTACAAAACGCACTTGGCAAGGTTGATTGTGAACGACGTACTGCATTACTGGCTAGAAGTGGTTGGTGATTGCATGGCGGAGGGTGATTTGATGACTCCAGCCATAACTTTGAACTTGTTATTGATTCGGGGCATTTTACGTTCGCTGAAAGGCGGATACGTGCCGTGCGAAGGTAAATTTGGGATTATGGAGAAGCTAAATGGTCGCCTGCTCCCCCGCTTGGTGGCGCAGTGTGCGCTAGATAACCAAGCATACCACACGACGCCGGATCACCGGTTTCGGTCTTATGATTGTGGGAGATGGATCGACGTTAGAGAAGGACCCCGCTGTTACAACTGTAGGATGGAAGTGGAAGGAGGGGATGAAGCTGCGACCCGGTTCACGATCGAAGAACCGGAGGATGAGGATCAGAATACGGGCGGTGATACTCAAGTACCTGAACAGTATCCTGAAGAGGACGCTCAACACAGACAGAGACATGATTCGCCCCCTTGTGCCAGACAAAAGTCTCCTTGCAATAGCGAGCCATTAGATCTGTCCAGATCTGTTTTGACGGGCCAGACATCGGTGGCAGGGGCGAGGTACGAATACCCGCCTGGGGGTGTCTTGAGGTACTCGCACCAACTGGCGGAGTTGCAGCGCGAACCCGTGGAGGATATTCCGGTCGAGGAAGACCCGGAAGAGTGGGTACAGCAGCAGATACGGAGATATTCCTATCCGGATGGTCAGCAAAGTATGAGTGATGGAAGAGGTGGCGTGGCTTTACAAAATGACGGAATCGCGAACCAGGGATTAACACCTGAAGAAGAGCAGGAATTGGAGACAGATTTTGAAGCAATTCGTATCAAACCAGAGTTTCCTTGTTAAACAATATATTTTTTATTTTTTTAGAACACGACGTGTGTACTATTATTATTACTATTCCAGGGCAGGGTCCTTTTGGATTCTTTGTGATAGCAGAGCTTCAAAATATTGTTTCTAAGGCTAAAAGGTGGAGAACTAACGAAATAAACTACTATTGGAATAAGTGCTTAATTGAATTCCTTGCTCCAGGCTATGAAGTTTGAATTAAATTAGTATAAATCAATTGTTTATCACTTAATTACTTGAAAACCATAAAGTCATTGCATTAGAAAAATTACTATACCTTTCTAATAAGATTTCTATTCGCAGCTTTAACGACAACACTTAAGTAATAATCACTAAACCTTCAATGGTTGCGAATTGTTGTTGGCTTGGCGCCTAAAGGAGAGGCCAACAAAATACCGCAGTTCGGGGTTTGTGTTCATAATTGCATCAACATTCGTTGTACATTCCTTAGGCTGTCGACTGTAAGTGTTTGGCTGCTGTAAAGCAAACAAAAATCCGTTTTCTGCAGAAATTCCAGGCCTGTCAGAGTTGAATTCGCTTCCTAAATAATCATGGCCGCAGCTCTGGGAACTGCAGGTATAGTTTCCGCTTAAAACCAAGTCTTTAATTACAAAAATATTCGCATAAAAATTGAAATGCCGTGGCTGGCCACCCAGACAACAAAATACAAAAATCCTGATGATTTTCTTTTGTTTTACAGTGGTGCCGCGCAATTTTCGATTGCTGGAAGAATTAGAACAAGGCCAGAAAGGCGTAGGAGATGGTACCATCAGTTGGGGCTTGGAAGATGACTCGGATATACTGCTTACTCACTGGACTGGCATGATCATTGGCCCTCCCAGGGTAAAATCTTGCTCCAATCCTTCCGAATACATCCTAAAACCGCTTGTGTATGTTTATAGACCGCGTTCGAGAATAGAATGTACAGCTTAAGGATTGAATGTGGACCCAAGTATCCGGATGAGTGTCCGCAAGTCCGTTTTTTCACCAGAATCAACATGAATGGCGTTCACAGCACCACTGGCGTGGTTAGTCTTTTCTTTTATTTATGCAGTTGAACAACTATTGATCTGTTGTGGCTTTTTTTCTGAAGGTGGATAAACGCGTAGTGAGTATGCTTACGAAATGGCAACGCAATTACACGATTAAGATGATCTTACAAGAATTACGACGATTGATGATGCTCAAGGAGAATATGAAACTGGCGCAGCCACCGGAAGGAACCAATTTTTAATGTGACACGGTATCAAAAAAAGCAAAAAAAAGTAAGCTAAGCAAAAGAAAAGAAACCCATTTTCAAGTCATTTTCTTTGCTTTGGCTGCCCCTTCTTAGGGATCCACGAAAACTTATGTGTCTTCTCCCGAAAAAACCTGTAAAATCCGTTTTTGTTTTTGTTTCTTTTCAAATTATTTTGTAATCATTTAGGCTCCTTGTTCCCTTTTACAGACTTAATCTTTCCGCGTATCGAGAGCTTTGTTTTCTTTTTCCTATTTACCTCCTCTCCCTTATGATGTAAGGGGAAAAATGGCACTGGCTAAATAGATTTAAATGAACAAAATTATCGTTACGTCATTTTAATCCAACGTTTGAGAATAAAAACGGACGTCTTCTTCGATGAATTCTGCCAAGGAATGAGCCAGTGATGCAAATTCAATTGGCAATTGTCGGGCAATACCCAATTCTAGCAAAAACGCTGATTCTGAAGCAGATTTCCAGGATTCGTTGTAAACTATACAATAAAATTCATTAAAATTGCGTCTTAAATGAGTTAAAATCGAGATTTTTACGTTGTTTAAGAAGGTTGATGCCAAGAACTGCTTCCCAGTAACATCTTCGACGCTCCAGTGTTAAAGCAGTGTCTTCTTTGTCATTCTCTTCCAAGATTGGGTCGATTTGATCGTCTTCAGAGACGGATTCCACTGAAATCTCTACATCCTGCGCGCTGAGTGCTGATAAAAGGGATTGGGAAGGCCTGGGCCATTGTTTTCGTCTATGGGGCGCTGGCAACGGCTCAGGAGGAGCCTCTTCAGGACTGATTATGCTTTCCGGGGGCGGTTTGGTATCCAGAACCATCTCGTTTGGCTCCAGTGGCTTTTTGGCAAGCTTACGAGGGGTTCGGTTGCGTTTAAACGCATTGCTGTAGACTGCCAAGTGCCCTAGAGCATTTTTCCTGCTCGCTAAGGACTTTAGCTTCAAGCCAGGACTAGGTAAAGGTTTAGGGCGGGGTTTAGGGACCGTTTTGGGAGCGAAATCTCGCTTTTCTTCCTCGGAAATCGCCCACTTTTTTACATGATCGTTCAAAAATGGACTGCGTAAGATCTGAGCAGCATCTGGACGATCTTCCGCTAGAGCGCGTAGCAGTTTGGATGCTAATTGCCGCAATTCGTAGGAATAACGAGGTGGTAGAGGTGCGTACCTTCCGCGTAAGATGTTGGTCATGAGTTGTTGCAAAGTTCTGCCTTGGAATGGCGGTTTGAGAGCAGTGATTTGATACAAAACGCAGCCTAACGCCCATACATCTGATTTGTGGTTGTAAGGGGCGTGGCGACAGAGCTCCGGGGATAAATAAGTAGGCGTGCCGATGCAAGTACTGGCTAATTCATTACTGTGATCTAATACCCTCGCAATACCAAAATCGCCCAACTTAAGTCTTAAGTTTTCGTCAAGGAATATATTTTCGCATTTAACGTCGCGGTGGAGGACTTTACGGCGATGTAAGTAGTTTAGCGCGAGGGTTAGTTGTGTGAGCCAATGGCAAACCAAGGTTTCGGGTAAGACCACACCCCTTCGGTTCTGCAGATACTGAGCGAGATCGCCTTGAGGGCAGTAATCCATCAAAAGGAAGAGCTTGAGCGGAGTTTCCCATGATTCTAGGTAGGAAACAATGTGGGCGTGACTTAGCTGTTGGAGGAGGGTCAACTCACGGCGGGCGGAGTCACGCTGGGTGGGGCTTAACCCCTTTAAGTACACTTCTTTCAAGACAGCTGGTTGGTTGCTCGGTCTATGACGGACCAAGAAAGCTACGCCGAATGAACCGCGTCCTAACCGCTTTTCTTTTACGTATTCATCCCCCATTGTTGCACTAATTTGAACAAACACAATGTTTTTTGATGATTTAAACTAGAAGTTTCCAACTAGAACTAATTCCAAATAATAATAATTCCAACTAGAATAGTTGATTGCTTACCTGATAAATTCTCGTTAGCTCTTGGCGTTGTGAGATAGAATACGAAGTTTCGATTCAGTCATTCATTGTGTATTGGGAAAGCGTTGCTAGGTAACCTTACAGAGAAGAAATTGGGCCCTAAAAGGAACGGAATATCTTTGAACTTAAATCTGTTGTTCGTCAGCTCTACAGAACGGAAATATGTTTAATTACTCTTAGAAAGATTCATTCTTTCGCTGTTTTAGAGTTTTAAAAAGGGCATAAATTGCGTACATGTAATTACGGAATTAAAAAGTTCGAGATTTTGGGCGCCAAAATACAACGCAACACCATCTAACATTCCAATGACAGACCATTTACTTGACAGTGAAAAATAACATGTCACGTGGAGAGAAGTGCGGAATGTGTTGACTTTATTAATTCAGGTAAATGTTAGGTTAATAACATTTTCCTTTTTATAAATAGAGCAATTTTTTAGGTAATTTATGCGTCTGTTGGTCAGTTATGGCGAATTGGAATAAGCTGCCGTGTGAGTTAGCGACCGAAATATTGAGCAATTTACCTGGACCAGAAATCGGTCGATTGGCCTTGGTGTCGAAACAATTTTACCAGGCTTCTCTCAGCAATACAATCTGGTCTCGTCGCGCTTATATAGGTATTGTCTTAATTGCCAAATCGAATTTAAACGCTTTTCTGTTTAGAATACGGTGTAGATCTTCCCAAATGTGAAGGAAGAGCCAGAGAATTTTACCAAAAAGGTTTACTATTAACACATGTTAAAGTAATATTAGTTGTAATCCTGTAAATGTTTTCTTTAATAGTATTACATAAATATGGACGTATGCTGGGACTATGGCAGGCCGAAGCAGATTGTTTCGGTGGCTTAATGCAAGTCAAGGTAAAAAGTTTCTTTGCCAAACGGAGTACAAGCTGTTAGTAATTTAGAACTATTAGGTAGACGGATGGAGAGTACATGCTGAAGACCTTTTACCGCCCCAGAATCCTCATCTAACACGTCCACTTCGCTGCCGTCCCTTATTTAGCGTGGTTTTGGACCCTAATGGCGTAACTCAAACGCTTTGCAACGTGGATTCAGAGTCAGCGCATGTTCCATCATCCCATTCCTGCGAAATTTCCCTTCAAACAACGGTAAAATCCCAATTCCTACGTTCTAATTAGTATTTTCGTTAAAGAAGGTTAAAAAGAAAGGTTGCGTAGGTCTCCAACACTCCTGCAGTGGAAATGTTGACTTTAAAACCATCTCCTTCACTCTCTTTGGTACGTCGCTGTGCTAAACGCGAATGCCACGAGTTCCACGAAGACGAAACGATTCTTCTTACAAATTGGCTCCACGAAGAAACTGACCATAGCCCCAAAATGTTCGATCACGGCCATGAATGCCTCATGTACAAGTATCTCGTCATGAAACACTACAAGTGAGATGAAGTTTACCTTAAAAAAAAAACGAGTCTTAGAAACGAATGTTTTTTTTCTGTTTTAAGGCTAAAAACTCTATATAAACGACTCGAGTGGCCATTACAGCCCATTCAAAAGGTTCCTGTAGCTCCTGGCTTGTTTAAAGGAACTTATTCAGCTCATGGATTGGAGCTTATTATGCTCTCTTACAATACCTCCGAATCTCAGCTAAATTGCGTCAAAATTACAGTACATAAACCAATATTCAAATTTTTACTCAATTAAAGTCGATGTTGTGAAAGTTTTAAAGCGTTTTTAAACTTTTTAAACTTCTGGTTTCTTATTAGGGCGACCAGAACGTTCCTGCAGGGCAAATAACGCTGCGAGCAGACTTGCCTTATTGTATGCGACTGGAATCTGAGGAACAAAGCGACTTTAAGACGGTTAAAGCCCTAGAGCCTCGTATGAACCAACATTCCTGGTGGGAATTGGGCGAAGAGCAGCCTTTCATATTGCCTAACGATGTTACAGAGCGATGGTTAGGCGAAGGAGGCTTTCCGTCCAAATGCAAAGCTCGTTTCTATGGCTTTGGACAGATTGCGCACCATGGTTTTACTCGCAACTGTTTCACACCTGGGCATTTGATCGTTTTCGACGAAAATACCTTCGCCTTTCTTTGGATGGAACTCCAGTGTATTAGCGTATACCACCGAATGCAAGAATCGCTTTTCCGTCCCCCATTTTCGGAATAAAATTTCAGTTTCAAAACTTCCGTTTCTTAAAACCTGTGTTTTGAAGGGAGAAATTAATAAAAAAAATTAACAAAAACCGTGTTTAAGATATGTAGATGTACAGTATACCTTTCTTTTTGACGCCCCCAGCTTTGCGTTTAGAAGCGGTGTTCTTGCCTTTGGATTTGGGACCTGACTGGCCGTCTATTGCAGCGAAATTCCCGAAATTCGTGATCTCACTCGCCAAATTGCCCATAGTATTGCGAGATCTCGCAGCGTGCTTATCTTTACGAGTCACTTGTAAGCGCGTGAAGTATGTCTCTTCAAACCTGTTTAAAAATTCGAAAAGAATTACTTTTTGTTTTTAGAATTTAGGGAAAATGCGCGTACTCTTTACGAGCTTTAGCAGCTCGAGCTTGCTTCATTCTGCCACCGTTACTGGTCGCTTCGTGGACTTCAGCGGGCGTGTCCATATGTTCTTCCCATAAATCTTGAATTAAAGATGAGCTCAATGCTTGTCTTTTGGCCTTTTCTGCCATCCGTATTTGCTTTTGTTCGGTAGATTCGTCCCCTTCTATAGATATTTAAATAAAATATAAGAATATATGAATTAAATAATTAAAATAAGAATTAAAGATAATAATGTAAGCATATAAGAATTAAAACGAAATTTTCGAGATGAAGGTGGAGAACATATGATATCAATACAACTAAGCGAGATATTACCATAAGGTACGGATGCTAATTTTGGAGGAACGTATACCCCAGCTTTGGATTCGGATTTAGATTCTTTATCTGCGTCATGATCTTCTCCTTCTCCTTCTTCACTATCATCTTCTCCATTTGCCTACAATTAACAATAAATACGATACGAATACTAAAAATAAATAGTAAGAATTAAATGATCTAGAAAGTTGGAAATGATTCTACTTGGGCAGCCAAATTGGAAGGATCAGCCTTAAAGCGAAGGGGATCATTTTCTGGCAAAGCTCCAGCAACTGCCGTTCGGATAAGCTTGTCAACTTGGTATTTTAATTTGTGTTCCATCGGCCGCATTCTCTCTAAAACGGTTCGACTTTCGACTAACCGATCTATCAAACCGAAACCAAGGTAAAAAAAATTTACTTGTTTATAACCAAAGCACGTACTTATGACTGCGTCATCTTTGATGGAATGACCTGAACATTTCTTGAGCATCAAGAAGTTTAAATCGATCAAGTAACTTAACAAAAGATGGTATTTGACCTCCAGGAAACTTAACCCCTTCAAAATATATCGTTATTTAAATCTAAATAAATTAAGAATGTGCGATATACCTTCGACGTAGATAAATCTTCATTTTTAAGTTTATGTGTGAGAGAGAGAACAGATTTGCGAACGCTTTCTGTGTGGGTTTTCAAGTCTGATAATAATGTTGTGGCGATCGGCAAGTCTTTATCAATATGTTCCTCCATTTTTTTACCATATATTGTTCTAGAAGAAACGCATTAGCTTAGAATTATTATTATTTCCAGCTGCTTGAGCTTACTTGCAAATTAATGAAAACGAACAAAATCCGCGACAATGAAAGGCAAAGCACGAGGTTTTCTCAAAACAAACTTTTTTCTCCAATTACAACATTGGAGCTGAAATTTAAATTTAATGAATAAAAACATTTCCTGTTCTAATTTCTACCTATATTAAATTAATTAAATAAATTTATTATATTAACCTAAGTACATTATATGTAATTTTGTATAAAAAATATTAGATAAATAAATAGCTGGCAACGACAGACTCCAAATGTCAACTACATGCGTTGCCGTTGGATCTGAAACTTGAAATCTGAAAGAGCCGGATCTTCTTCTACAATCTTCTCCAAAGTTCCTGTGTAAATATGGGAGCCTATTTATCTGCTCCGGTTACGGAAAAACTTTCCAGTGATGAATCCAATGAAAAACGCGGCATAAGTTACGGAGCGTCCTCCATGCAAGGATGGCGCATGACTCAAGAAGTAAAATAAAAAGAAGAAAACAAGAATACTACTTTTATGATATTTTTTCCACCATTAGAATCCGAACTTTATGCTAATAAAATATGCTAATAATAATAACCCCTTGTCTTATTTCTGCAGGATGCCCACAATACAATCCTAGAGTTCGACGAAGACGCTTCATTATTCGCCGTTTATGATGGCCATGGAGGCCACGAGGTTGCAACGTACTGTGCTTTAAATTTGCCCGATTTCCTCAAAGACACAGAAGCTTATAAGAATGGAGATTGGGCTCTAGCGTTGGAGCAAGCGTATTTGGGTTTCGACGAGTTATTAACCGAACCTAGCGTTATCAAACAGCTGAAAATCATCGCAGGAGACAAGAAGAAAGACGAAGTCGATGAAGACGATGAAGATCCTGAAGAAGTTAGTCATTTGTACGAAGAAGCTACCATGTCGATTGAAGATCTGGTCCAGCGCTACAAAGCCCAGCATCTGCCCCACTCTAAAGCCTTACGCGACACGTCCTCGGCCAAACCAGCTTCTCCTTTCCTGCGAGCCAAACTGTCTTCTGATTCTGGCGCTTCTAGTTCAAAACTTGACCTGTCAGATGAACCTACTACCACTGCGTCAACCGGTGAAGACCTGCAAACCAATGGCGAAGCTAATAAGCCTGAAACTGCTACAGAAGAGACTCAGGCTGCCTCGAAAGTCACAGAAAAGAACGGACCTGGATCTGACCATGTGGAAGACCAAGCAGCTAACGGGAAAAAATCTTCACCGGAAAAGCCAGTGATTGAGAGCAATGGCTCGGTTGTGGAGCCCGTTTTGTCGTTCAAAGGCAAGGGGAAAGGCAAAGGCAAGAGCAATTTGGTGAAACGAAACGTCCACTTGACTCCTGAAGAAGCTGCGAAGATAAAAGCCGAAGAAGAACGACTAACTAAGATGACTGAACGCAAACAGAGCTTACGAGCACAGACAGGTGATCAACTTTACCAACGCTTGGCCTCCAAAGATGGCGAAAACGAAGATGACACCGAGGAAGACGACGATGATAAAGAAGATGAGGATTTTGTTAGCTCAGAAGACGAGAATAGGTAAAAACACGGTTAACCATCCTCCTTTATTTAATAATTCTTTATTTTAATGCAAAAAACACAATTAACTATCCTCCTTTTTTTAGTAATTCTCTATTTTAATGCAATTATTGTTTTTTTTTACCGCAATTTAGTGATGATTATGAAGATTTGGATGATGATGATGAAGACCAGGATTCCGAAGACGAAGATGAATTGGATGGTGAGACAGATTTCACCATGAATATGAAAGAAGAGGTATTTTTTTTAAATCAATAAAAAAATAATCGAAAAAAAATTGAAAAAAAATATTAATGTTTGTATTCTTTTAGCCCGGTTCAGACAGTGGATGCACTGCAGTAATGGCGTTACTGAAAGGCCTGAATCTGTTCGTGGCGAATGCGGGCGACTCAAGAGCTGTTTTATGTCGCGGGGGTGTGGCTAAGGCCATGTCTTTTGATCACAAGCCTGAAGATGAGCCTGAAAGCTCTCGGATCGTGAAAGCCGGGGGCCAAGTTACCGCCGATGGCCGCGTAAACGGTGGCTTGAACTTATCTCGAGCGTTAGGTGAATGACTTCATCAAATTTTCATCAAATTTCCCTGATTAACCTAAAAATGTTATGGAAAACGTTTTAAAATCGCATCCGATCATTGAGATTAATCGTTTCGTTTCATTTTTCTGCAGGAGACCACGCCTATAAGCAGAATAAAGACCTGCCCCCACAGGAGCAGATGATTTCAGCCATGCCAGACATTGAAAAAGTTGTTTTACAACCAGAAGAAGATGAATTCCTGGTAATAGCGTGCGACGGTATCTGGAATTCCATGACCAATCAGCAAGTGATCGATTTCATAAGGCCGCGTCTCCAATCTGGCCCTGCAAAGATCTCCCAAATCTGCGAAGAGGTGGAAAAATAGCAAAATCCTGTTTAAAAATTAGAAAACGATTTAAATTGGAATTTTTGCAGATTTTTGACGCCTGTTTGTCCGAAGACACAATGGGAGATGGCAGTGGATGCGATAATATGACTGCCATCATCATCCGTTTTGATTGGAAAGGGGACCAATTGAAAGTCGAGCCAGCATCAGCTACCGTGAGCTCTAAACGACCTTTATCTCCTGGTAACTCTCCTTCCACAGCCACGCCCACGCAGAAATCTTCAGCTGACGGCTCCAATTCTTCCAGTGACTCATCTAAGCGATTAAAACTGGAGGAGGAGCCTGAAAACAAGCCTTGAGTTGGCTCAACGTACCTGCGTCTTTGAAAAAAAAAACTTGTGTCTTTAATAACTTTGCGAAAAAAAATAATAAAAATGTAACCTAGAGTGCACTGTTCCCATTTTTTCTCATTTTCAAAACGGCTTTTAGGGATTAAAAAAGCCAGAAATGCGTAAAGCAAATTTGCAATAAGAAGTTCAAAAAGTTATTTTTCAAAATAAGTCTACTTGTCCCACTAAAACAAGACTAGTACATAGTACAAAAGACGAAAACCCTTCGAAACGTAAACAAGATTAGACAATTTTACCAACACGACCTTCATTTGACTAAAAAAATATTAAAAAAATAATAAAGAAAATTGAACAATTGAATTAAGTTTTGCATTCGTAGAAATCACATGATTGTTTGTCCTGGCCATTTAAGCCTTGAAGCAATTGAAAAAGAAAGAGAAAGGGGACCCAAAAAGGACATCCCAGTCTCACATTTGGCCAAATTGTTGCAGCAAATGGGGCCCGAAGTGCGCAATAACGTAATCGTGGTAGTACATCATGATGCAAAGGGGCTGGCCCAAGATTAAGGACATCCACATAAGTAAATTGCCCCAACGAGGTCCCAAACGTCGCTCTGCCCACTGCGAAATCATAGAAAGCGGCAACTGGCCCATCATGCCCGTAAACGCCCACACTTTCCACATTCTCAGAGGCACGGAGAGCAGAAACTCATGGAAAAAGGCAGAAAGAAAGAAAACGGCTAGTCCGGCAACGGTTTTACTATAGCCGCGCTTAATTATGGGCATGTACAAGTGCCTAAGAACGAAAATAATTGATTAAAAGCATCAAAAATGGTACAAAAGACATGAAAAGGACAAACCGGACGGCCCAACGATGAGCAGGCATGTTCCACGACCGCCAAAAGACGTCTAAGTTATTGGCATTCCACCAATCCAAGTAAAACTCACGGTCGGCGAACCGGAAAACTTCGCCCAGCAAGTTCAGGAATGAGTGGAAGAACAAGTAGAACCAAATGAGCCAAATCAAGTGATTGGGCACTGCGAGCTTTAGTAAACGCTCCGTGGCGGGAATTACTTCCATTTTCTAAAGAAAAACAATCGATTATGTAGTGTTTTTGGTTTAAAAATCGTGTTAAATTATTTTAAAATTATTTTAAAAATCATTTAAAGCCAGAAAGGTATGAGATACCGAGAAAGGTATGAGCGAGTTCTTCACACTCGGGATAATCCATTGCTGGAATAGGCCCAAGACGACTTGGAAGCCAATGACGGTTTCGACAATGCGTTTTACTAAGAATCGCTTGCGGATACGGGCAGTGCGAGGGAAATTGAGCTCGTAGCACAACGTGGGGAGAAACATGAACGAATAGATGTCTTTAACGTTCAAATTGTTGGGGTAATTCACAACCGTAGGCTTGCTTTCCAATGCCATTTCTAAGGAAAGGAAGATTTAATACTGATCCAAGATGAAATTACTGCAAAAAGTGCATCATTTTGCATAATTTTTACTCGGGATGGTTTGGTGGAAGGAATAGGATCGACGCCGAGCATGCTTGGCTAGCTTTTGACCGCCCTCTAACCGGCACCAGTACTGGACGTGTACGTAAGACCATAGTTTGAGGAAAACGATAGTATAAACCATACAGGCGTAAGTAGCGCCCACTAGTAAATGAAACAGAAGGTTAAAAACCGGAAAGAATTGAAAACGTTAGTTCACCTAGCCCAAAACGGTTCTTTCGCCAATTGACGACCACAATGGGAAGGCAAATGACATGGATTAAGTTGAACACGTGGGCGTAGAGTGCACGACGACAAGGAATTCGATCCTAAAAGAGAATTTATTAATGCAGGTTAATTTTTCTGTAATTTTTTTTTTAGAACTACTTTGGCTAAGGCCTTTTCCAACCATAACGTAAACAAGATAGGTACGTTCAAGTCTAGAAGATTAAAATATAATATTATTGAAATATTGGTATTTTTTTATATATATATTTTTTTTTTTTACATAAGACGAGCAGTAGAGTTGGATATTCTTGTTGGAGCTCTAAGCTTCCACCGTTGAGTACGATAAGCCATTGCAAGGGATCCACGCGAATGCCATACCTTCCAAAAGACGGGAAATTGATAAATTAAGACCCTTATCTCTAATATCTCTAATGAAGCTCTTCAAACTCAATAAGCTCTTCAAACAAGCTCCAGCTAATATACGTCCAACACGCAGCGTAAAATATTTGCTTATCAGAGCTGAAGGCCAAAAAAACACTGATAATATAACTTAAAAGAATAGAATGTTAAAACATAGGATAAAAAAGTTGACGATAATATTTGATTAAACAACGAACAAGACAGATATATTTACTTAAGGAAATTTTCTAAAAATAGTCGTACTCCTCCAACTAGGAGAAGTAAAAAGGCCCAGTTCACAAAACCGGTGAAATTGTCGAAATTAGATGTCCAGGAAAATAACGAATCCCTCGGTCGGTGGCACCTAAAAACCACAATATTAATGCGAGGAAAACTTCGTGATACACAAAAATTAAAAAAACGAGTAAGGAGGTTTTGTGATTACGCCTTTAGCCTTACGGTTTGTCGGGTTGGGAACTCCTAGCCTTGGCTTCTTCCTGAGAAATTTGCTCTGCTCTGCCTACTGATTTTGTTCTCCTTAAGCGAAGGCCTTTGTCTTCATTACGCGGCTCGGTCTTTAATAGAATTCCTTCGTCGTTATCATGGCTGTCTGCATGCTTTAATTCCTGTTCCATTCCTAAGAAATAGGTATTTTTTTATTTATTTTTTTGATCATAAAATGTTCAATACAATACATTATTAACAATAAACATATGCGATATGGTATTATATTAGAAATAGACTATCATAACTTACTTGTTTTTTAGGTTCAGCGAATAAATAAGACGTATTTTTTTCGCCAAAATAATTTAAAAGTAACTCCTCATCCTGTTGTTGTTTTCCACGAATTACAGGTAAAGTTCGTTAAAAACACGGCTCACGTGTGTTTCAGCTTTCGCTCTTCGCAAGACAGCGAACAGCACTTCCTACATCACGGATTACCAATTGCCATTCGTGGTTTGGTTTGTTTACGTTTTTTGCGATTTCGCCTTCGAGTTTAATTTCTATATTTTTAGCAAAGCAACCCCTAGTTCTCAGTTTGTAATAATGCCAGTTTCATGCGAAGATGTCTGCGAAGACATAGAAGACGTTGCGAACGACAAATACGATACCGAACGTTTAGACGTGCGCAGTCATTCAATCGTACTTCGGCCACGCTTGACCAGCAAGAAAAGCAAAGGGAAAGCTAATCAAAGTCGGTTTTCAACAGATTCCCTCGACTCCCAAGCCTCAGCAAATGATACTATAAAAGCAGACAGCATTATTCCTGGTACCCAGAAGGTCTACGTGAAAACATGGGGCTGCGCTCACAACAATTCCGATTCAGAATACATGGCGGGACAGTTAGCTGCCTACGGCTATACCATTACAGGTAAAATCTAAAAATTCTCAAAAAATTTAAAATTGAAATTTTTAATTATCACATATATTCACACCTTAGATGAGAAGGAAGAAGCTGATCTGTGGTTACTAAACAGTTGCACCGTCAAAACCCCTGCTGAGGATCATTTCAAGTAAAAAAAAAAAAACTTAAAAATACTCAAAATAATTAAAAATGATTCAAAATAATTGTTATTTTATTAGAAATGAGATCGAAATGGGCAAAAATCAAGGGAAGTATGTCGTAGTAGCTGGCTGCGTGTCACAGGGAGCCCCCCGCACTGATTTCCTCAAAGGTTTGAGCATAATCGGCGTCCAGCAAATTGATCGCGTCGTTGAAGTCGTTGAAGAGACGCTAAAAGGTCGGAATTTCTCTGGTGTCTCCGCCTTAATTGTCATACAATCTTCCGCTTCTTTCGATATTGTAGGTCATTCGGTGCGTTTACTGGGCTCTAAAAAGGCCGATGGCAAAAAACAAGGCGGTGCTTCGTTATTACTTCCCAAAGTTCGCAAAAATCCTTTGGTCGAAATCATACCAATCAACACCGGTTGCCTTAATCAGTGCACGTACTGCAAAACCAAGCACGCCCGAGGCGAATTAGGCAGCTATCCGCCAGGTTTGTTGCTTATTGTGCGATTAAAACCTGAAATTAAAATAACCTTTAATTTTTATTCAATTAATTTTATTCTTTAATTATTTTTTATTTAATTAATCTTGTTTTCATAGAGGAAATTGTGGCGAGAGCTCAACAGTCCTTTGCGGAAGGAGTAGTAGAGTTATGGTTGACTTCGGAAGACACTGGAGCATACGGAAGGGACATTGGAACGAATTTACCGGAATTATTAAGAGAGTTAGTTAAGGAAATCCCTGAAGGATGCATGCTTCGATTAGGAATGACCAATCCGCCTTACATTTTGGAACACCTAGAAGTAAATATCATTTTAAATAATAAAAATAAAATATTACGAAAAAAAAAGTTATCTTCCAGAAAACAAATGTTAAGGTAATTAATAACGTTTTTTTTTTTACATAGGCGATCGCGGAAGTGCTAAATCACCCACGGGTTTATGCGTTCTTACATCTGCCGGTGCAGTCTGGCTCGGATTCGGTCCTAAATGACATGAAACGTGAATATAACGTGCAAGAATTCTCAAATGTGGTAGAATTTCTACGAAAAAAGTACAAAATCTCAACTTACGCTGTGAAAAGTAATAGATTGTGGTGATTGTTTCTTAGAGTGGAGGGGATTTCTATAGCTACGGACATCATATGTGGCTTTCCTACAGAAACCGAGCAAGATTTCGAGGAAACACTGGAACTGTGCAGGAAATACGAGTTTCCTAGCTTGTTTATCAACCAGTTTTTCCCTCGCCCGGGCACCCCTGCTGCCAAAATGCCCCGAGTTCCTACCCAAGCGGTAAAATGAACAATTCTTGCCTTCCAGAAACTAATTATGCTTCACATTTAGGTGAAACTGAGGACGAAAAAGCTGTCGGAATTCTTTAAATCCTATCTTCCTTACGAAGATCAGCTGGGATTAGTTCAAACCGTCTTGGTCACCGAGATTTCACACGATAAAAAATACTACGTGGGACATAATAAAGCGTACATTCAAGTAATATACAATTACGCAATATAAACTAAAAAAATACTATTATTTTAGTCCTTTAGTAAATGTCTAGTCATTTAATTAAATGAATAAGTTGAATTAAGTTAGTGTTTCATAGGTGTTGGTCCCAATGCGGGAAGAATTTATGGGGAATATGGTAAAAGTCCGCATCGTAGCCACGAGCAAGTTTTCACTAATGGGAGAGCCTCTAACAGACTCCAACCCTGTTCGTCCTGCTGTCCCCGCTCCTTTAACTCGCGGTGCAGTATCAGGAGTTGCGACTACACAGTTAGAAGCTTCTGCCACGCCTTCGTGGGCGTGGTTAGGCGTAGGGATAACAGCGGTTGTGTTAATGCGTGTGGGTTGGATCTGGTGGAGATTGCAACGCTCCTAATATCGTACAAAATACACGTTATTTCACCCATAAATCAGTTTTAACCTGTGAGAAATTGACGCGCAGGCGCTAATTTGGCACTCTCCTGAGTATATAAAGAGCGCATGTCTGTTGGAGACGTCAGGGCTTGGTCGCTCGCTCAGATCTCCTGAGTATTGTGGGACTTGTGAAGATGCCAAGAACGCAACGACAAATAAGTTTTCAACACTTAAAAAAGTTTTTAAAAAAGCTGTGATTTACCTTTTACTAGCTAGTAATATACTAAGAATGTCCTCAGGCAGAGGAATGTGATTCATGTAGTGTTTTCTTGTAAGGTAAATTTTATTTGTATGGTTTTATTCGAGGAAAAAGTTCATTCAACATTGAGAAATGTCAACGCAAGGTTCGTGTCTACGTGCCACAACTCAAGGAAATTGACAAACTATCGTTCTATCTAATAATGTAATAATAACTTCGTACATGTCAATAACGTGGAAGAAATCTTGAAATCTTTTGATACATAACAATTTAACAGTTTTGTGTTATTTTGTTCTATATGTATTTGAACTAATTAAAATGTGTATTTTTTAGAAGTGGTAACTAGTCAATGGTAGTGGGTTCTCTCATCTTCTATTGGTGGCGGATTTCCTTAATTTTGCAAATTTAAGCGAATTAAACCTGTACTAACGAAGAAAATATATAAAAGCAACAAACCTTGCGAACAGAGAAGGTAGATGGCAGAACAAAAGCGGCTGCGCCCGGGGCGACCAATAAGGTTGACGACCGTAAAGGCTGCGGCCCCGCCCTCGGTTGAAATTTCAATTTCAAATAGGAAAAATACTTGCGAAACATGCGGAAAAGCTTTTGTCATGCGCTCGGACTTAAGGAAACATACCCGTGTTCATACTGGGGAAAAGCCGTTCGTATGCAAAGTGTGCGGACAAGCTTTTGCGCAGATTGGCACGTTTAAAGGACACCTAAGTCGCCATACCGGAGTCAAACCATTTTCGTGTAAGGAATGCGGGAAAGCGTTTGCGGTGAAACAACGGCTTGTCGTACATATTAGGTAAACAAAATTAAACAAAAAGAGCGAACAAAATGCAATAACACATAATAAAATAAAATGATAAAACAATAAAATAAAACAAATTAAACGATATATGTATTCCTAGAACGCATACTGGAGAAAAGCCGCACATTTGCGGTACATGCAAGAAAAGTTTCGCACGCGGAGGACAATTATTACAACACGAACGCATCCATACAGGTTTGAAGCCTTACGGATGCCCTGAACCTGCCTGCCAACGCCGATTTAGCTGCTCCACGAACTTAAAAATGCATCTAAGGCGCCACAGGTGTAATCATATAAAGTTGAAAGGACACAAATGGGTTAATTATTTATTTTTTGAAATTTCTTTTTCTAGTGGGGAGAAGAGCTACACGTGTCCTATTCCTGGTTGTAACAAAGCCTTTTCTCGGAGTGACGGGCTCCGGAAGCACATTTCTGGAGTACATGGCGACGTGAAACCGTTTCACTGCACCATTTGCAAGAAATCATTCAAGGGCCATTTCTTACAACACTTACGGACGCATTCAGAAGAGAAACCCTTCGGTTGTGACACGTGCGGCCACACGTTCGCCCAAAGATCGCAACTCAAAGTTCACCAGCGCACTCATACAGGCGAAAGACCTTACGTGTGCAAAATCTGCAGGACAGCCTTTTCGCATTCCACTGCCTTAAAGCTCCACACGAGGTAAACCTGGTAAAAAATATTTAAAAAATAAAATTAAAAATTCATAAAAAAATTAAATACGTTGAGTAATTGATTACGCTCTCTCCGTATTTTGTTTTACTTTTTATTTCTGCTAGATTACATACTGGAGAGAAACCGTTCCACTGCCAGTTATGTTCTTCAACCTTCCTCCAATTACCGCATTTGAAGAAACATATGCGTTGCGTGCACAAACGGGACAAACCATATCTTTGCTTGCCCTGCGACGAGTATTTTTATACGAAAAACGAACTGTTGGCACACGAAGCGGATCATAGTGTAGCAAGTGCAGTAGAAATGGAAGAAGAAAAAGAAGGAAAGGGAAAGAAGGGGGAAAAAGGCGCTTGTTTGGCACTACCCAATGGGAAGATTATACCCTTGAAGCGTATGAATCCAATCATGTCCACCGAACGGATGAGAATGCTACTCGCGATACTGCTCAAACGGATTTCCACGCCTGCGCGGTTGCAACAGTTGAGCTACGGATCCAAGCTCATCGATTTGGTGCTGGAAGAATCGATCGAATCTTCCGGGAGAGCACCCGTAGGGCCTGAAGACGGGTTTACGCCAGAAGAGGCGTTGAGGAAGAATGTTGAGATTTTGCTAGAATGGACCATACCGTCAGAGTATTTGGAGAACTTTAAGCGAGAAAACAAATCAGTGGAAGATATTTTGGAAGAATTGGCTTCCTAAAATCGTGTCGACATATTGATTCATTTACCGGAGATATTACAGGACATTTTGGAGCTTTTGTTAAGAGAAAGAGTTTCCCTACTGGTTCAGATCAAGTTTTCTTTCAATTTGCATTCGGAATTTAGTCTGTTTTTAATTAATCTAGTCGTTGTGCCAAAGCTGAGTGAGATTCTAACAAGCCGTAAGTGTACTGAAGATAAATTGTCTTTCTCATTCTGTGAAAGACAATTTAGAATTCAGATTGTCGGCTGCTTCTGCTGTTTATTTTTTGTTCTATTTCGTGTAATAAAAGCTAAAAAAAATTGGTTGGCTAAAACTTAGGTTAGGAACACCTTTCGGAAAGGCATTAGGGTTTTTATTAACTTTCTTCCGTTGAATTTGCGTGTTCAAAAAGATCAAATAGTAAGCATACGCCACCTATGATAAAAAAAAATACTATTAACTTTTTGGCCATCTTTCTTTGAATTTTACAACTTCGTCTTGATCCCCGACGTGGTGCAAGGTAGATTTGCATAATTATATTTGCTTAATTGGGGTTAAAGCAGGTGCTTTTGGTGTCTTTAAGCGGGTCAGTTATGTATCTTTCGCGTTATTTACTACGTAGCCAACGTTTAGTTGAGCGATCTATTGCAAATCTTTCAGTTTCGGGTCAAACAAAGTAAGCTTTTTATTTTTTTCCCCTAAATTAGAACTAGTACAAAGTAAAGTATTATGTGAAGCCCATTTTATGTTAACTATCTTTGTTGTTATTAAATAGGTACCAGAAGCCTATTGGAGTTTCTGCAGGTTCGCAACCCTTCACAACCACATCCCATAACATGGCTTCGGTTCAAGATTTCGAGTCTGCCAAGGCTCGATTGAGCTCCCTCAACGAAGCTCCGGATAACTCTGTCAAGCTTCAAATCTACGGGCTATTCAAACAAGCCACCGTAGGGCCTGTCAATAGCAAACGCCCTGGTATGACTGACTTTGTTGGCCGAGCTAAATGGGACGCTTGGAACGGACTAGGAAGCATCTCGCAAGTACTTCGTATTATAACTTCCAAGTTACTCTTCTAGCTCCTCAATCTCTTATCTTGCTGTAGGAAGAAGCGCGAGCTCGTTATGTCAAGCTAATTAATGAATTAGCTGGAGCAGAGGCAGCTGTACAACCACAAACTAACATGGCCGAAGGCGTAATTAAACAATATGTGGGATTGGAAGTCTCCCAACAAGGAAAACTACGCGTTCTTAAGTACAACCGTCCAGAAAAGAAAAACGCCATTCTTATCCAAGTAAAATATATATCAATGTGTATAGATTTCTTATATTTTCTGTTATGTTTCTAAATTTTCTTCTTTTTCTTTTTAGACTTATACTGACATTGCGAACGAATTGAAAGCTGCAGCCGAAGATCCGAGCGTGACTTTAGTAGCCATGACTGGCGCAGGCGATTTTTTCTGCAGTGGAAATGACTTGAGCAATTTGACCTCGTTCAAGGGCAATTCGCCTGAAGAAATGGCTGTAAATGGAGGCAAAATTCTCCTGTAAATACCCCAAATCCCTTTTAACATACCATAATTCCTAATTACGTTTTTTCTCTTTTATTTTCAGAAACTTCGTGGCAGCTTTCATAGATTTCCCCAAACCTTTGGTGGCAGTAGTGAATGGCCCTGCGGTGGGTATCTCGGTGACCACTCTAGGCATGATGGATGGTGTCTATGCATCAGATAGAGCCACTTTCAACACGCCCTTTTCCGCCTTGGGCCAGTCACCAGAAGCTTGCTCCACCGTTACGTTTCCCCGTATCTTGGGACCTTTAAGAGCCCCCGAATTGCTTCTTTTCAACCAGAAATATTCTGCCCAAGAAGCTGCGGACAAAGGATTGGTCACCAAAGTGTTCCCTGATGCCGTTTTGCAGAAAGAAGTGTGGCCCATGCTCCAGGAATGGTCCGAGTTGCCCGTCAAAGTAACAACCTCCATTTTTCCGTATTTATTTTTCGGTTCATTATTAATAACTTTCTATTATTTTCAGTCGCTGGTATACGCCAAAGCCTTATCTCGCACTGACGCAGACAAAGCTGTCTTGCATCAAGCTAACGCAGCAGAAGTGGACCGCCTTGTGGAACGATGGCTATCCGAAGATTGCCGTAACGCATTAATGAAGTTCTTTTCGCGCGAGAAGAAAGCGAAACTGTAAAAAAACGAAAGAAAAAGAGCACCAAATCTAGCTTTGAGGGGTGGAACCAAGATATATCAATGCAATAATGAACTTTTAGTAAGGGGATTGGTCTATTCAATACAGACAATAGAAGCTCGCGTGCTTCGTGCGTCATTCCGTGTACCTCTTTTTAGCTTTAGGATTCCACTTATAACCCGTTTTATCGACATTTTGGTCTTTGTGTCGTAGTTAGAATGACCCTTGACCTCTTTGTGGGGGGAAATAACCTTGCTTGACGGAGTAAGAAGGGTTACAATGGCCACGTGAGCGCTCATCGCAGCGCCTCTTTTGCTACAATTACGTCCGAAACGTCAATCTTGGCCAGTGTCCTTGTGTCCGCGAGTGCCTTAACGTTGCGTGCAGGAATTTTGCCTCCAAACTTGGAAAAAAAGGTTATTTCTTTAGCATTTCAAGAATGAATTTAACAATGAAAGTTTGTCTAAACTTGGGTATTGGTTTATTGTCCCTGGCCTTATTTTACTTTTATTGTGGTACAGTTTCAATTTTCTTTGTTGGAGAGTATTTCCTCATGTCGATGATAGTGTGGTAACTTTCTTTGTTAGCCTTTGGGGGAAAATCCCATGCAGCATGGAAAGGAAGTGACGGTGATTTGATGTTGAAAGCAAGCGAAAGTCAGGCAGATCCGAACGTGTCTCGCATGACAAAAATTCTGTTAACGATAACGACAGGAGAGCTAAAGTAAAGAACCTTTTATACTGTGCACAAGGTTCAGAGTCAGTAGTTCGATTGGCGGAAGCTCGTAACAAATACGAGTCATTCGGTTTGTGCTGTCCTGGTTGGGTCGTTGCTATAGTGACGACGTTTCCCGTTACTGGACAAAAAGTCCGCTCGGAAAACGGTTTTTTGTGCCTTCTGGGTTCTTTTTCCGATGTTGACGTTAGTACTGAGTTGCGGGTATTTGTGTTGGTAAATGCGGGCACGCAAAGGCCAGGACCAGCAAGAGGGGGTAAGATAAGTGTATTTAGTTTTCACACATCTAGCAAATCTAGTGGGGTTTTATTTTTTAGTCGAGCTTTGCTTGCATACGTAACGAATTAACGCGGTAATCGGTTATGCTTAGAATAGCCCCTTGTTAGCGAATGTTAATATTGGCGGAATTGTGTAATTAGTGTTGTTAAATTAGTGATCGTGGCTGACTAATTTATAGGAAATTCACTCGATAAATAACGAAGGTTTTTATTATTCAGGAATTTGAACACAAATTGTTAAATAGTAGCCAAGCCATTCATTATTCAAAAGAAGCCGACGCACCATTCCGTGTTAATATTTAATAACGTAGACTTAAAAAAGAAAAGGCGAGCTATATTGTGTGCGGTTCTTTTGAAGAGAGTGCTAGACACGTTATTTCTTGAGTGACTTTCCCCTTCTTAAAGAGGTGATGGACCCTTTTTTGCAGTAATTAAGGGCTGGTCGTTTTTGGCGGGAATAAAAGCGTCCGTTAAGACGCCATTATGGGGTGTTGTGGCGGGAAAACGGTGCAAGTGCATCCGCCTGAGGTATTTCATTGCTGCTATTAACGTGTTCCTGCTTGCTTGCATTTCACTGTTACAGTTTTCGAGGTTTGAGAACGTGTTCGTCTGTTTCTTTCAATCTCAAATATGCTTTATTTACCTTAGTAATTTAAATCCTTTAAATGTGTGCTAATTTGAAAGACTTTTTAGGTTTGTATACTGATCGTTGATTTGTTAGGGTGAACGAAGACCGCCCATTCCGGAGCATATGCAAGCGGATAACTTTACAGGGCCTTTGGAAGAACGTTCTTGTCGAGATGTCGTCTTTCTGATCATTTTTATCGCCTTTTTGGGAGGATTGGTAAAGAAAAAAAATGCATTTGCTCGTCTTAATAGCTGTAAATTGATGGTTTTAATAGGGATATGGCCTTGCGTACGCAGTCATGCGAGGTGATGTACGTCGAGTTTTACAAGGCTACGATTCACAAGGAGACTTGTGTGGAGTCAAAAACGTGCCCTTGGCAAATGTAACGGGCAGTGGGAAAGATCTCAGTAACTTGCTTTATTTGGTGCCGGATTACTTAGCCGGTGGCGTCACGTTGGTGAATTGGCAAGATCCAATTAGTCTAGATCCTTTTCTGCAAATTGGAGCCAAAAAAAGGACTTGCCAAGCTTCTTGTCCTTCTAATACGTAAGAAAATTTCTTTCGTAAATTCTGCAGAAATTTATGTCAGATCCTTCATTCCAGACAAGCGTTTTTAAAGAGATGTTTACCCACCAATGCGACTTCCCAAGCTGCAGTGGGCGTGCTCAAGTCTACCGGCATTTCCGACTTCTTTCAGGTTAATTCCTTTTAATTAAAATTAATTCAAAGCACAATTTGTCCTCAAGCTAATACTTAATTTCTTAGGAAGCGTCTTTGGATTTACAGTTATGCTGGCGAGAGATTTTGTACCTCGCTCTCATCTCTTTGGGTAAAATAATTAGTAAAATTTAATGAAAACAATTCGCACTTACAAAGTTGTTTTTGTTATTGTAGTCGTGGCTTTAGCAGTTTCATTACTATTCCGGTTTTTGGCGGGAGTCATCATCTGGTTCATTATGGGCGTGGTTATCCTAGGTTCGCTAGCTGGTACCGCCTATTTATGGTTCACGTGGTACCTCATGAAGAAAGGCTTGGATCAACAGAACCCGCCTAGTGACAAAGCCAAAACCGACGTTCGCAACATGATGATTTACGCGATTATCATGTTAGTCGTTTCGCTAATTCTCGTCCTTATCATTCTGGTCCTTCGTAAGCGAATCCAATTGGCTATCCAATTATTCCACGAAGCTGGCAAAGCTATACAAAGCATGCCTTTGCTTCTCCTACAACCTTTATGGGTAAACATGTTAAATTATAAATTTTTTAAGTCTGTTTTTGTAGTGTATTTTTTCTTATTGTTTTTTATTTATTTATTTTATGTTATTTTCTTAATTTAGACGTTTATGTGCTTGTTAATCCTCTGTGTGGGATGGGCATGGGGCGTCATATGGATTGAGAGTGCTGGCACGCCCACTCTAGACGCCCAAGGCTATGTTTCCTTCGCTAAAAACGATTTCCTGAAAGTAGTGCGTTGGTACCATGTAATGGCGCTACTGTGGGCTACGCAGTTCTGTATTGCCTGCCAGCATGTAGTCGTAGCTGGAGCAGTAGCGACTTGGTTCTTCTCTCGGTATAATTTTAACATCCCAAAAGGAAAAAATCTTAATTTGTTGCGATTTGTTTTTGTAATGACTTAGAACCAAGAATAAGTTGGGGTTGCCCATTTTGAAGGCGATTAGGCGGTTAATCAGGTACCATTTGGGATCCGTAGCGTTTGGATCCTTCGTCGTGGCCTTATTCAAACTCCTTCGGCTCATTATGACGTATGTTGAACGTCGGATGAAAGCAACTCCAGGCGGATCTGCTACCTCAGCCTGTTGCTCTTTTTGCATGAAATGCTGTCAGTGTTGTCTTTTTTGCTTCGAAAAGTTCTTAGTCTATCTGAACACAAACGCGTACATAGAAATTGCTATTTATGGCAAGAATTTCTGTCGCTCCGCCCACCGAGCTTTCACGCTGCTGGTCAGCAACGCCTTACGAGTCGCCACGATCAATTCCGTCGGCGATTTTGTCTTATTTTTAGGGAAAGCTGCAATTGTCACCGCCGTAGTCTTTATAGGCATCGAGATCATTAAAGTAAGACTGTTTGAACCGAGTTTTGGGATCTAACCAATTTATTTTAGATCAAACCTGGAGTACATCACTTATGGGTCCCACTTTTGGTCGCCGCCTTGTTCTCGTACATCATAGCGCATTGTTTCATCTCAGTTTATGAGGTATAGAATCCAATTGTTTTTTGCCGCCGTTTTGCGAAGAAATGGCGGGAAACCACAGAAGTGGTGACAAAACGACGTCCTTTTTCCAAGATGGCGGCTCATACGATTGGTTTATTAGAATATCTTGGGAATGAAGGTTAATCTAATAATTTTGGATTGGCTTATAATTTAGATGTGCATTGACACAATCTTCCTCTGCTTTTGCGAAGATTGCGAGATGAATGATGGCGTTAATCGGCCGTATTTTATGAGTCGGGGACTAATGGAATTTGTGGAAAATTCGAGGAAGGCTTTGGAGCTTCTAGGCGAACGTGGCAAGCAAGTTGCGCAACCTAAACAGCAAGTGTGGACAACTGCGACAGGATAAGATTTGTCCAAGAAAGCGAGAAGCTTATTGGTGCGAGTTCATGTGCCTTATTAGACGTTTGTGCTAAAAGCATTCACTATACAGAAACCACTGGTGTTCTTTTTAGTTTGGTGGCCTTGTATTTTTGCCTTGTAAGTTTTTGTGCACTGAACTTAAGACTGTGATGTAGTTAGTTTTAACTTTCGTGTTCTCGGAAATTATTTTCTGTTTTTAAAAGAGAAGTGTTTTAAAGTTGGTTGATGTAGTGTTTTGTGTGCAAGGTGAAGTGCCTTTTACCTTTACGGCAAGGGACTAGTTATACACAAAAAGAAATAATTTATGCTGAAAAATACACTAAGAAATGTTCTTAGCTTAATTTTTACAAATTATTTTAAAATTTATTCTCTGATTTGAACATTCCTGTTTTCCGCCGTTATGTTTTTTTTTATTTTTACCTTCATAGATGGCGTTTGATATACAATTTTGGTGACTAATCGGGATTATTTGCAGGTCGTGGCCACTTTTTGAGTGGGAAGGTTGAGTTGCTATTGTGTGGAAGTTTCTCTGCCATAAAATCAAGCGTTTTAAGCAACACGAATCCCAACTTATTGTTNTCATCAGTTGAGGCCATGGAGTCGGAGTGGTCGGAGGAAGATTTGCTCGAAGGCTTTTCGCAGGAAGGTTCAGATAGGGGAAATCAGGAGCGAGGAAGGTTGCCTTTGAAAAATAGGCCAGTAATAGACAAAGAAGGGTTTGAAACAGTAGTATCCAAACGGGAAAAGACAGCGTTAAAGAAAATCGGGAAGGGATTTAAAATTGTAGGGAAGGACGCCATAGCGAGTACAAGCTCGCTCGTTTCAAAGAAGAGACAACGAGTAGGGTCTATCCTTTCAACCGGATCAGATTCGGAGAAAAAACAGAAAGAGGGAAATGGCGAAAGACCAGTCATTTTCAGACTAAAAGAAGCGGAAGGCCAAACATTCGCACAAGTCAACCCTGTC
>JAGJRO010000368.1:0-39362 GCA_022832285.1 Lepidurus apus apus | reverse complement strand
CCCCCCCCCCCCCCCCCCAACTAAAATCCTGGATACGGCCCTGCTTTACTGGGTAACTTAAGTTGTTTGATGTTTGATGGCGATTTAGGGAGTTCTTTTTAGGTGATCCAAGCAATTTTTTATGATTTTGGTCATTTTTGAGGTGATTTAAGTACTCTCGTAGCGATTTAGGAGTTTTTAGATGATTGAAATAGTTTGAGGATGATTACTGAGTTTTTAGGTTATTTAGGCAGTTTTTATATTTTCACTTAGACACTTTTTTAGGTAACTTAAGTAGTTTTTGGCGATTTAGGCAGTTTTAAGTGTTTTAAGCAGTTTTTATGGTGATTGAGGTTATTTTTAGGTGATTTAAGTACTTTTGGTAGCGATTTACAGTGGACTCCAATTATTTGAATAACGGTTATTTGAATATTCCCCTAATTGGACGAAAAGTTTACGGTCCCGTTTTAGTCCCATTTAATTCAATTCCTACTTCTTTTTACTGAATAATTGTTCATTGAATATTCCGCTTTTTTGAAAAACATTTTAAAGCCCCGCTGTGTATCTTACAATGCTGAATAACTTCGTCTATATGAATATGAATCTTTGGCAAGAACCTTTGACACCAGAAAGCCGCAATACTCCACGAAATGCTCGATTGGTTCTTATGCCCCAAAGAAAGCTAAAACCCTTCATTCTCACCTTTCGCCATTGACGACATACTAATTAAGCCAATTTGCCAAGTTTATGTTTAGTCGCGAAGTTAAAAAAAAAAGAGTGAAGCAAACATGTCCAAAAGAAAGAACACAAGTTTTTCTTTAGCTCAGCGAGTGTTAAATCTTCTGGGAAAAAAAGAGAAACCGGGTTCATTTGCTCAACGATTCGGTTTGAGTCAAGCCGAATCGTTCAAAACTTGACTAATCTAACTATTAATACGGGATAGTACAGATTTACTCTTGTCTCCTTCAATTCGCATTTTTATCATGCTATATAGGCTACTTCGTATTTTTGAATATTCCGTCCGGTCCCGTATTTAAATAAGCGGATTGCACTGTAATTAGTTTTTAGGCGACTTCGATACTACTTTTGGTGACTTACGAAATAGTTTTTATGATGATTTAGGTAGTTTTTGGGGTGATTTAGGCAGCGTTTAGGGGGATTAGATACTTTGTTAGGTGATGTGTGTGCTTCCATAATGATTTAAGCAATTTTTAGGGTGATTTACGTACATTTATGTACTTTGATAGCCATTTCAAGAATTTCTATGGGATTTAGGGAGTTTTTAGGGAGATTTAGGCACTGTGTTAGGTGGTTTCACTAGCTTAACAGCGATTTAGGCAGTTTTAGGTTATTTAAGTAGTTATTAGGTGATTTCAAGGGTGATTTAAATACTTTTACGTGATTGAAGTAGACGTATGATGATTTAGGAAATTTTTAGGTGTTTTAAGAAGTTTTGTTATTCTAGGTTTATTACCCGTTGTATGGGTCGACTTCGAATCCGGTCGGTCGCTGCCGTAGGGAGATGGTGAGGAACCTGAAATCTTTCCCGCTCAACGAACAACGCGCGATGCACCACGTGGTGGAACGAAAAGTTCCACATTTGCCCTCTAGGAGGATGTACAAATGGTTGTTAAGCCAGTCGGTTCGCAAGGCATGGATCTTGTGATCCAAGAGTTGAGATGAGCTTACAACCGTGGTCAAGTATTGCCTTCGTGATAAGGAGATCTCGATTACCGAGTTATCTGCGTCGGCCAGGAATAAAACATCTTCTCTGACATGAACCGCCATTCCTTAAGACATTCGCAAGAGAATTCAATTCGCAGGTTGTCAATGTTTTATTTTTTTATATTGCTGAAAGTTTGCTGTTGGCAAACGAATTTCTGCTTATTTGTACTAGCTAGTTTGTACTAACCTGTGATGGTGCTAGAATGGTTGTAGAGAACCTCCGGTACTTCCACGAAGTCAAGGCTGAGTTTAAATATTTGGTTCTGGCGACTGGTTAACAAGTACGGATGTCGATCATTTTGACCTTTTGAAAGGAAGAAGAATGACAAAGGGAAGAAGATGATGAAAAATGTTCTACATTGTCTTTTTTGAGTGGTTTTACTCCTCCAATCCAAAAAGAAAACAAGTTGAATAGTATTACTTTTAGCTTCCAGGCTCGTAAGTACCCTCGCAGTAACCGAATCACCTTCGCCGTACTTGTTCCGTGCAGCCACGGAAACATCGTACGTAGTGTTAGGCTTTAATTGTCCAAATAAGTAAGATCCGGTCGAGTCCGCAGCTGCAATTTCCTAATTAATTTTAAAAATTATGCTTGAGCTTCGTTTCACTGCTAAACGTCATTCAATGAAGCACGAAAAATTAGATTTTAAAGAATTAAACAACATTTTTCCCACATTTAACGAGTTTATCTTTTTGATGATATAGTAGGTTCTAATGAGTAAGTCTGCATCAAGAAGTATATACCTAACGTTAATAACAAGGGAGATATCATTAATTGAAGAACATAAATGGGAGCACGACGTCGGATGTATGGCTACGCGAGGTAAGGCGCGCGGCTACCATATACAGTTCCCGTTATGCGTGCTATTTTCCTTCGAAGCAGACATACAATGATCACAAAAAAAGAATCTGAACAGTTTAATACATATCTGAAGTAGTTTCTTGAACGGATAGGTTGATTATTTAAAAGACTGTAGGCAAAATCGTGTTCCCATTATAACGTCACCGACTTGTTAGACAACGCGGCGAGGCTAAAATACGCCCGAAGTTTCAACTTCACTTCAAAAGCAAGTTTCATTCCTATAAAGGCAAGAATAGGCTCTTCAAAAAAGTGAACTTCACCGCCCTTTCGTTTAAGACCCTTTCCTTATTCTAGCTCTTGACGTTTTGTACCAAGAGACGTTACAACGCTCCCATTATTCTTTTCTCTACGGGGCAGGTTCCAACAGTTCGAAAACAGAAAACCAAACAGCCTTGCCGTGCTAGCTATTTGTACACATATTCTGTAATATCTCCGTAATTATTAATATTTTTTATTATTTATACATCGTGAGCAAAGCTCTTGGCCGACTGTAATTATTAATACTATTTATGTACTTTTTGATGCAAATTTACTCATAAGACTCTGAGGGACACGTTTAATGCTTTATTTCCCCTTTAAGATTCTTAAATGTTAGAGGGGTGGGGGAGAAGGGATTTGGAAAGATGCGGATGATCTCATTAAGGTTTTGGCATTTCCCACATTTTTTTTTCTTTTCGTTTTACCTTTACGGCCGCATAACCCAGCGGAAGCTCTACTAATTTAATAACGTATGCCAATAAAGGAGCATGCGGGAACAAGGGAGGCTCCCAATTGACCGACACGCGTCTGGAGTCCATGGCTATGAGTGATAATCGCTGTACAGTCTCGGGGGCTCCACCTTCTTTAGTAATTATAGTAGAGCTCTCGGCCGAAAACACTGGGCTCCTTTCAGGACTTATAACCATGGCTAAGCGAAACTGAAAAAAAATAGACCAGACATACCATTAAAGATTAACCAAACCTCTTCCCTCTTCCTTCTTCTTCGTGCTTTAAAAAAAAAAAGTTTCGTTCATTTCTTCTCCTTCTTTTTATTATTACTTTATATTTCGTGAAGGGTTTCAAGTTTTGGAGTACGTAATTATTGGCCGAGGCAGGGATGCTCACGTTAGTGACGTACTTCCATTCCATAGGCAGATCTTTGCTAACGTACCGCCACTGAATGAGGTACGTAATGTTCAAATAGCGATAGGCGACATTATCCCATCGAAACACGACTGACGAGTTGTATTCCACCACAGGAGCGTGTGGTATGCCAATAATCTCTGTCATATAAAAAGACAAGTCAACTTTTTTTCTATTCTTTGTTTATGAATCACGACTTTGTTAGTCTCTGCTAGACTGTCGTAACTCGAGAACAAGTGTCACCCGCTTTTTTATTTTTTTGTTTGTTGGGACCGTATTACAACTATAGAGAGACGACGACGGACATTCCAGTGCGAAAAAGAAACGTGATGACTTTAGCAGATCTACAGTTGCTCTACTCTACTGTGTACTCACTTTTGACTCGCTCTGCGTACGTAGTTATGCCATAATTACAGCCCATTAAACAGTATAATCCCTGGCTGCTATTTCGCTGCGAATCTGGTTCATCCTAAGCAAATAAAAAAAAAACGGAATTGAAATTTGTAAAAAAAAAAAAAAAAAAAAAATTTATCGCCCTTACGCAAAACTGAACGCATGATGAGTACAACGCATCGTGCCACACGCTGCAACCTCGACTACACTACAAATTTAAAAAACGCAAAAATACAATTTTATTTAATGAATATATTCCTCTAAAATAACTAATGATAAAATTTAAGAAAGGAATCCAGAAATGGCGCAGTAGCACAAGAATAGAAAAGGGAAATATTTTTCAAGAGTAAGTAATAAATTAGAAAAGGAATTGAGAAATCGAACAATCGAACACAGAAAAGTGATCGATTTGTGTCTTAAAACAACATACCGTAGATTTAGTTTTAGAAAGTTTGATGTCGCAATTATCTGTCTTTGCGTTCTCGTAAAGGAAAAGGAAAGGGAAAAGGTTTCGTAACGGAAAAGTGGCAAGTATTAACAAGTAACAAGTATTTTTGAACTTACATGCTCTGTTTGGCAAGACGCATTACAACTCAAGTTGCTGGAGCCCGTGTCGACCGTTTCCTAAAAAGGAAACATTAGTTTTGGAAACAACAGTTGTTCACAATTTGAGGCAACTAAGATATGTTTTGAAGCACGTGGAATGTTTCGAAGCACGTGCGCATTGTCCTCTTCGGAGCGTCCTGAGCGAAATTCGAGTAGTGTAGCATACATGGAGTTAAACGCAGCCATGGATGAGTTGTATAGAGTACAGTTTATGTGTAGAACAAGGCAAAAGGATATCCAGTTTCGCGTTGAAACACAAGACATTTTTTTTTTTACAATTTTACAGCCTTAAAGACCCTAGCAACTACGATATTCACGCTCGCTTTTGTATCTCTTTCAGAAGATGGATTGTTAATATTGCAGAAAAATTTTCATGTTAAACTTTAAACTTTCCAATTTTGTAGAGCGACGTTCAATTTCACGTTGTTTCAAAGCGTGGAAGTTTATCGCTCTAAAAATAGAACAATTGTCGCTCTATGTCGCATAAGTTTCTTAACTTTCGTCATAGTGTCTTTCATGTCAACTTTAACTGTCGCTTTCATGTCAACTTTAACTGTCGCAATTGTCGCTTGAATGTCGCTCTAGCTTGTTAAACTTTGGTCATCGTATCTTTCATGGCAACTTCAACTAGCCTTCAACTTTCAATGTTTGACCAGCTTCAACATTGCTGTTATACACTGTTAAAGGTTTTCACTTTAAAACAGAAATTATCGCTCTAATGTCACTTTAATTTATTAAAGTTTCATCAAAGTAATGCAATGTTTCAGCAATGTTCATCAACTTTCAACTTCGAGCAACTTCAACATGGCTCTGTTTTAGAACGTGACAGTTTGTCACTATAAAACGGAGGAATTGTCGTTCTAATAAAGAATTCAGAACTTTTAGCTAACCTATATTTAACGCGAACTTCAACTACCTGTAAGTTCAGAGGGACCATTGCTCCGTTTCGGAGCATAGCAGTTTTTCGCTCTAGAAACAGGGCAATTGGCGCTTTAAAGTAGGACTTTCTTTCGCTTTTCCTTCCGCTTTCGCGCTTTTATATCACTCTAATGAAGAATTTCCAACTAATCTTCAACTTCAGAACGAAACTTGATTAATTTTAGAGCAAAAAACTCTCTCGCTCTAAGTAGAGTTTTTTTCTGTAATGACTGTATTTTCATGCAATAACGACTGTAAAATTAGGAAAATTTGTAATACTACAATACGAAAATAGAATTTAAAGTTAAATTAACTTTTTTCATTATAAAAAGCTCTACTTTAATTTAACAATTATCATTTAATTTCTTTCTAATTTAACTTACTTAAGGTACATATTACTCAATGAAGCAATTCTCATTCTGAACTTGAAGGTTAGTTGAAAGTTGCTATGAAAGATACGCTAATGAAAGCTAAAGATACGCTAACGAAAGTGCTACATTATAACGACAATTCTCTGTTTTAGAGTGAAAAACTTTAACTCACTCAAAAAAAGTAGGTTTGTCGCTCTAAAATATAGCTTTTCCTGTCATCACAGTACTTTTATGAAATAAGGACCATACAATTAGGATAAAATGGTAAATATTACAATATAAAACAAAATTTGAACATAAATACACTATTTAACTATACAAATCTATGCTTTAATCTAACAATTACCACTTAGTTTTCTTCTGATTTAACCTATTTATTTATTTTAATTATGGCTTGTAGGCTTAATCCTGTTACCGTCATTTATTTCTCCATAAAAAGAGTTAGGAAAAAAATTAAAGCTGGGACAATGCTACATTAATATAATTACATTATTATAACATATATTTAATTTAAATTTAATTGTATATTTACGAGAAATCCTTAATAGTTGTATGTACACTATACATTCAGGAGATTTCATAATACAGTGCTTTCTTCTACGTAGTTTTCTCTGTTTTCTTGCAAACTCACTATTGTTGCTTTGGCATCCGTTGCCCGCAAAACAGCCCCCAAACGCAAGTTCCAAGTCAAAAAGGGTCTCTATCGTTCATCTGTTTCTTCCAAACGAACTTCAAAAGCTCTTAGCGCTTAGCTCTGCGTTTTACTCTGCTTTCTGGATAATTTCAATTGTCGCTTTCAAGTGGGTGCTCTGAGCTTTTCTGTATCCAAGGAATCCAGAATATCCCAAGTTCTCTCTATACTTCAAGGATACGCTTTTCCCATTTTTATGTATAGAAGAGACAGTTAAAGCTAAAGCTTATGTATACTATACTGTTATCCTGTAAAATGGATACACTATACACATTTATCACTAACATGGTGGTCTCTCCTTTTTTTCTCCTCTTTATCCCCCTCCCCTTTCAACTCGTACTAACATTACCAGAATCGCTTTTCTCCCATCCCCCCATGTCCCTTCTAAATGTCTTATCTGCTTCAGATCACCCAATTTAAAAATCTCGCAGCCCACATTCTCTAGACATTGAAGATTTATAGAACAAAATAAATTCTCGAAAGAGGGCCAAAACTTCGAGAAAACATTTTTTTTTTTTAATTATAAAGCTCCGCATTGGATTTACGTCTATCCTTTCTGATATTTGCTCGAGTTTTGGGCAAAAGCGTGGGTCGAATAGATAACCTCATCACTGGGCGAAGGTCACGCAGAGGTTAAAGAGCCATTAAAGGGGGAAGGGTGGGCAGCAGCAGCTGGCATTATAACATGCCATAACGAAACGCTTACTCGTCCTTTTTTACATTTCGTGATTAAATATTCGTACATTTCTTAAATTATTTCGTCAAATTTCGTAAATTAATTCCATAAATTTCGTAAATTAATTTCGTAAATTACATGAATTAGTTCGTAAATTTCGAAAATTCATTTCGTAAATTTCGTACATTTAATACATTAATTCGTAAATTTCTTCCATTAGTTTCGTGAATTAATTTAATAAATTTCGTAAACGTCAGTAAATTATGTTCGTAAATTTCGTAAATTAAATGGAAAAGATTCTTCTATATTTTTTGCAAACCTTCCGAAGCTCACTTCCTTTTCTCAACATGCTAAGAACGTTAGAAGGCTAGAAGGACGTTTTACACATCCATATACACATATATACATCCATATACTGTATACAAATGTTCTATGTGCTGCGTGATGCACAGTACGTTTGCCGTTAGCATGCCTTGACCGTCGTACTCCAATTTCACGGCTAATCTCCCATCGTACGGACTCATATAACACACTTACTAACTAACTAACCAACTATCCTATGATTGCGAGGTCTCCAGTTATATTTTTTTGCGCCTGAACTTCTTTTTTTTTCTTTTTTTGCTCAAGTTCTTTTAAAGACCTTTTCTTAACGGAAAGGAAAGGAAGCTCTACCTGTTCCCACACCTGTCCGGCTCTTGCTGTTTGCTAACTGCCTGAGCTAACGGACAGGAAGTTTTCTCTTCTTCCCTTCCTTCCTTAGAATGCCTAATGTCTTCCAAAATAACACATAAATAAATAAATAAAAAAAAACTTCTTTACTTGTAATGGACATAGCCTTCGACATTCCGGCTGAATATCCGCCCATGTATAGGTTTTGTTCTGCGAATCTCCGAACTTGAGCAATAGTAACAAGAGGCTGAACGACAGTTGAAGTCGAAGAAGTCGAAGAGAAAAGATGGACGACATCGGCTGCATGTTATTCTTAAGGGGGCCAAGCATCATCAGCCGCAGCAGCAATAGCAGTAGTAGTAGTAGCACACTATAAGTAGGGCATCGGAGAGCGTTTCACCAACAAGATTGGTAATTCAATCATCCGTTGAAGTTGAAGGCATGACGTCACAAGTAAGATTGAACTTAAAGAGAGGCGGGGAAAAAACCGACCTCATTAGTCAAGGCTACTACTGAGTACTCTACACGAGAGAACGACAGAATCTTGGCAACTTGATGGGGAAACAAGTGTGTAGCTCCAGAAGAAAACTCGTTTTTTACACTTCATACACTTTACACATACACTAGATAGATGCACTCGGACGTGGTATGCTAGATACGCCTGTTAAACAAGGGACGTAATTTTTGGTTTTGCAATTTGGAACCTGATCTTCCCAACACAACTACGCACCACACCACACGAGAATGCAAAATAAAAATTAAATACAAATAAAACACATAAAAAAGAGACTTGGGATTCACGTCTGGTCTCTTCTGAACGGTTCTCGAGCACAAAAAGGCACAAATTATCACATGGAAGAAGAACCGTCCGTGCTCTGAGAAGGTTATTTCATTACTGACGGGCGGCATTTTCTATGTAGCCCCTCTTAAGAGGATTTGAGGATGAAGGGAAGTGGGTTCGGATGGGTATATAGGATGTTGGATGTAGTCTATAGGGCTCTGGTATGTAGTACATATATGTATACACACATACAGCCTGGACTGCCTGCTTTTAAGTGTTTGTGTGACTGTGTGTGGTAATAACGGGGAAATCCTCTAAATGGCACGTTATATACAAAAGATGAACCCAACCGCAAAGTTAAGAGAAACTTTAACAAAGTGTAGAAAGCTTTTACCTGTCCCAACAACTTTACCATAACCCGAGTTGACAGACCGATGTACTGTATAGTGTACTGCACTGTACTTTATGGTTTGAATAAGTTGCGGACGGGATTTTCGGATTTTTTTTGGCTCCAAAACAGTGTAACAGTGAGCCATATGAGCCTCAACAAAGTTTGTTAATTAGTGGAATTTGACAAATTTGAATAGATTTGTTTTAAATTATTGAATTTGAATGAAAGTTTTGGAAGCTAAAATGTTTACCGTGCGTAACCGAACCGTGAAAGAAAACTCTAAATGTGATACACTTTTCCTTCTGTAGAAAGGATGAAAATTGTAAAAAGGACTTAGAACCCATAGAAAAGTACCAAAACCTATTAATTGTACAGTCTTTCGCAAATCTGATTCTGATTCGGCTTCAATAAGGGATAGCGGTGTGGGAAAACATAAAAATAAAATTGTGGTGATCGAACCTTAATTTTACGCCCATCCGGTTCCCCTCTCTCTCTCTCTCTTTCTCTTCCGTGTATTGCCTCTGGCAGGCCGGTACAGACTCTTTGTCACTTTTTTTTATTTATTTTTTATTTTTAGAGGCTACAAAAGGTTTGATATGCTTAACTATACGCCAACCATCAGACCTTTCTAAATCGGTTCCAATCCTTGGGAAATTACTTCGCGGACTTTAACCTCCTTTGTTTCATTGTTTTTTCATTGAAACTGTTCCTATCAAAAGAAGTTTCATTGTAGCAACACAATGAAAACAATATCTTTTCAAGAAATGTACACAGAATTTACTACAAATAAATAAAGTAAAAATACGTTTAAAATAAATTTGTTAATAAATTTAAAGTAAAGTTATACAAGGAATTTTTAAAAATTGACAGTGAATATGTTAAGACTTTCTAATTGTAATTTATACAGGATGAATAAGATTTTATAATTTACCGTATTTTATTTATAAATACATAAAACGTCAACTCAATTAATCATATTATTGAATTAATTAATTGAATTATTCCAAATCCTGAATTATATGGTAATATTACAATTTCATTTTTGCCGTAATAGTTGAGCATTTTTATAGTATAAATAAACATCGAAAAAACCAAAGAAGGAATTTCTTTAAAATGCCAAAAAGAATTTAAAAAAAAAGAATTTTAAAGCTATAAGACATAGAGGAAGATCACTAGAATTATTTGGGAAGGTTTGCTAATTAGGTTTCTATAACAAAGCTTGTTGATACAGTAATTCTTTTAATCGGTTGATAAACATGTATACTTTGTTTCGACTGTTTCACCCCTCTTTTACCTGTTTCATAAGGTATAAATGGCAAGAGTTTTAAAAGATTTTTCCCACGGTTTTGGGGCTACCGGACATACTGGAAATTTCATAGTTGGTTGGTGATGATGGTGCGCCAAACCTTATCCCTCGTTTTCCCCAGTTCACTTCTGTCTTTTCCTATCTTCTTTCGCTCTTTTTCTGTGCCTCGCGCTGTCTATGCACCTTCTGCTTTGGCCAGGTAAAGTAAAAGGTAAAAAGCATCAAACTATGACTTCCGCTATAGAGGTCCAACAAAGATGACTTCCGGTGCTGCTAGCTAGCCCTATGCATACCTACATATACAGCCAAGGAACAAAGCACACGGGGGACCTTTTCCAGATGACGCTTTTGCCCTCAGGGGGTTTATATATATTTATTAAATCCTAACTATAACTAGATTTTTCAGAATTTGAATATACAGTAAACCGAACTGAATCGAACCAACCAAACTTATATGACTTGTTTGACGCAATTATTTAAATGAACTCGTCAAAAAGCCATAACAGGAAGTAGATCAGAACTTTCCAATTTCCTTTCTTTTTATTTATTTAGTATGTATTTTTACGTTCATTTAAGACTCGCTCCTATACCGTAGCTTATTATAGGGGGTTAGCATGGGAAATTTCGGAACAACTTTTTGAGAAAATCAATAAATTTAATTAAAAAATTATTTGGCAGTAATATTGAGCTTGTTAATAGGTAGTGCACAACCAAGCATGTTTTTTTCCAATGAGTAATAAATTAGCAATATGCAAATTAAGTTTTTTTTTTTTTTTCAATTTAAAGCTGGCGTAGGCTTGAAAGCCTGTTGCCAAACTATGTATTTGTCATATCGTTGCAAGATATTATACTATAAAAACAGATAAAAACTTAATAACAGGGTTGGAGGGATGGGATGGGGGTCAGGGAGAAGGGTGTAGAAAAAGGGGGGGTAAAAAAGTACAGAAGTGATTTGGGTGAGGTTCTCATCATTGGCTGGTTGCGGAATTGAAAATCTGTTTGGCCTCGTAAAGGAAAAGTTTCACAGCAGGGAAGAGTTTTGGGTCCGTGAGGAAGTTCTGAGGTTTAAAGTGCAGTTTGAGGGAACTGTGGGCTCTAATCAACTTCGCTCTGCACTTGTTTAACCAACGACAGTGTATGAAAACGTGGTGAAGGTCCTGGATAACCATTTCTGGGCATGGGTAAAGCTTAGTGGGCGAACGGCCAATTCTATACAAATAGCTCAATGTTGGGAAGTGGTTGGATCGAACCTGTATGATCGTTGCAATGGTATTTCTTGGTAGTCTTGAGTGGATGATTCCATGAAGAGAGGGAACAGCATTCAAATCTTTTAAAGGGCTACTAGTTGATTCCCATCTGTTTTGCCACGTTGTAATAAGCGTTTTTTTAATTTCTATCAAGGCTTCTTTATGGGTTGAGGGTGGGCTTGACCAGATTTCCATGGCCAGGCATCTTGTTCTTTCTTCACAAGATGCGTACGTCTTGTGTCTCTGGGTTTCTGCACGTATTGGCCATTAAGTTAAGTTTGCAACTTTGAGAAATACGTTACCTAAAAAATTGTCCTTTCGTTGTGCACTAGCGGCTAATAAAAGAAAACTTTTGTTTTACATTTTGCTTTAAAATCTGACAAGCCGTTTTCGAGAAATCTTGTTCCGAAAGTTTGGCGACTTGATGTGGGACATTGTGCTGCTACAGCAAATTGTTGAGACAGTTTGTACTTTTCAGAATCAAAACAAGCGTAGAAACTTTGCCGACAATTAGCTATCTATTTTTTTTTTTACTTTCTTACACAAGGCTTCGCAAAACAAAGACATTCTAAAAAAAAATAACAAATAGGTGTCATGTACCCTGATGGTCGAAAATTTACATTATTGTGTCATTCTCATCAAAGAAAGTTGATGAGAATCGTTAACCTAACCTAACCTAATTCATTTCTCATCTAACTACCAATTTTCAACTCGAATTTTCAACTAAGGTTCTCCGCTAAAACGACCAGTTCGATACATGACACCTGTTTGTCATTGTTTCCGGAGAACATGTTGCAACATTATGACACGCAACTGTCCTTTTTGGTCCCGCGGGTTTTTACCGGAGAATCTGCTGGGCAAAACAATAACAAACGTCAGAGCTATGACTGTTTCGCAACACTAAGCTAAGGTACATGGGAACCTTAACTTGATTAAATTCACTTTAAAAATTACCTAATTGATTTACTTCCCTGTCTCCCGCCAGTTGAATTTCTATTGCCATATATCGCGTTTAGATCACAAAAAACGACCAGCCAACGTTCGTTACTTGTTTAAAAAAATCACGTTTAACTAAATTTTCTTGCTTTTCAACTGAATTGTAATTTGTTTACATAAAACTACAAATCGGTACGAAGGAAATAAATCACTTTCCCTTGAAAAACTTAAAAAAGAGTAAACGAGTTAAAAAGTTACTCAAAATAAAGATAAATATACAAAATCAAGACAAATTTACAAAACATTAAAATAAATTTACCCCCAATATGGGGGAAAGGTAATGGCTCTTTAACAAGACTTTCGTAAATCAAACTTTGGTTTAAAAACCAAATCGACAAAAGTTTATATTAAAGAAGAAAATTTTTGACAAAATCATTCATAATTTTGACCAAAATATTTTTTTTTTTTACTTTCAAGTTCGGGAATCAAGGGTTTGCCAATGCGTTGCTAAGTACGCTAACAGAAGATGACAGTTTTGCAACACCACTTGACGGTGACCTTGGCTTAGAGCCATTCGCGATAATATTTCTGGCAAACGCACTAGAAATGAAATAAATGTGATTATTTGAGTAAATTACCTTTGATCTTTAAAATAAAAACATAAAATAAAAAAAACTTTGTTACGGCATTTTTATATTAATTACCCATGAGACGGAGTAAATGAGTAGCTCCGAAAATCAAGCTAGGCATTGTGGGCGACAACTCGTAATACTCAGGTGGGACCAACTTTAAAGTCAGGATTTCGTTCAAAGCAGGGCTAAAGGGGGGAAAAAATCACTAACAAATTCGTAACAAACAAAAATTACTACACTCTAAATATGAAAGAAAATAAATAACAAGTGAATTAACCTAAAAGATTTAAGTAAATTAACAAATGAAAAAAAATCGAAATTAGTAAAAAAAAAAAAAAAAAAAAAAATCGAAAATAAATGTAAATATTTAAAAAAACGAATAGAAATCGTAAAAAAAAATTAGCTTAATGTGTTCAAGTACTTCTCAAAAGTCGGCTCTGGCGCTTTGTAGTTCGCTTCAGAAGAGTTTTCGGATACAACTTTGGTTTTGTGAGGAGTATCATCTTGACTCCGACTGGAACGAAGGTGTCGTTTCCCTGCCGCCAGGTGCGCTTTCGGCGTTCCGTGGTCCCCGGAATCTGGAGTAGACGGTGGTAAAGAGAAAAGGATGGGCTTCAAGGTGAGGGACTCTTTGTATTGCGCGCGCTCTTCTTCGTATAACAGAAGAAGAGGGAGTGCGAAATCGAAACAGACGCGAATGCCATCTGCCACTTCTTGGCAGAGAGTCAGATTCGGCCCTAAATCTGTAACACTGCGCCAAAAGATAAAAATATGTTAAAAAAATATTGATAAATTTGCAAAAAAAAATCCGTATATTTTTTTTAAATATTAAAAAATAAAGCCACCACAAGGTTAATATGTTAAAATACTAAAACATGTTAAAAATCTGCTGAAAAATTTGAAAAAAATTTAAGAAAATGGGTTAAAAATGAAAAAAAAACTAATTATATGAAGATTTCTATGAATTGAGATACTTTTCTGAAGGTCTTCTGGTTGCTCGAACCCTGTCGGGAGTTTTGGATGCTAATAATCTCGCCTGATGTCTTACAAATGCTTCCAAGATGGAGACGACGCTAGGAGTCGTAGGAAGTTTTAATAACTTGACACAAAAAGAGGTAAAACCAAAAAGATAATTAACTATGATCAAATTATGATCAAAAGGAGTTTTAATAGTAACTGTGTTATTGAATCGTACAAGTATAGTACCTTGTTCTGCTTTATGAAGCGTAAATCATCTTCGAGTTTAGCTTTCAAGAAATCGGGTATTTCTACCACAACTTCAGTGCTCGCTTCCTCTGTAAAGACTTCTGGACACTTGTCTCGATCTGAATCGTTATCTTCAACTGATTTGGAACAAGAGCTGTCCGAATCTGAGCGCAATCGACTTCTCCTTCTGTCTTCAAGCTTTGGTTTCTTCCTTCGTCTTTCTTTTCTGTGTTGGGAGGGATCAAAAAGAGTATTAGGTAATTATGACGTTGGATTTTAAGACTTGTATACAGTAACATCTGCGCTTTTTCCGTTAATTCCTTTTGTAAGCGTCGATTTTCATCGCTGTCTTTCAAGACGAAACTTTCTTCCACGTAACGATCCCACGAGGAGTTCCAACCCTAATAAGTAATAAAGAAGCATACACTAATCATTTACAAACACTTTGTTTTGGAGCAGAAAAGCCGGAAATTTAGAAAAATTTGGGAAGATACCTGAAAGTGTATCAAGTATTCGACAGTTCGGCGTCCTTTAGCGTCTTTTTTATTGCTAACTTGTAAAACCTAACCCAAATAACAAAGACGGGAAAGGTCAAGATGTATTTTTAAGTTTTATGTTGAAATGAAAATTAACAGTATGTAAAACGTACTTTAGAATCGTAAAGGACTTTCGCTTTCGTAGGATCTGGCTCGTAACATAATACCCTTTCACCTTCAGAAAATTTAAGATTATGTCCACGCCTCGAAACCATAGTTACTGAATTCTTCGAAACCGTAAATGAGCTTGCAAGCCAATTTTTCAAAACGTAAGTAAATAGAAAACATTCGAAACATCCCGCGTTGCCATGTATAAATCAGGAGAAAATGCAAACTATTTGTTAAAAAAAATTTTTGTTAAAAAATATTTCTTAAAAGAATGTTTACTAATTGAAAGTGATATTCGTTTAGCCTCGTTAGTTATCTTTTTTTAAATAGAGAAGGCGTTAGATTGCAGTATCTTTGGCAACGTTATAGAAAGTGTTAGTTACCCGTCCAATCAGAGAGCGAGTTTGCTAGTTAGCCCTTTCCCAACGCTTGAGTCGAAGGTTACCGTTAGTGGCCTAACGCTTGAGCTTGTCAATTAACCAAAGCACCTACAGACTTGTTTAAGAATTCAAAAGAAAGATGCTCATGTCGTCCGTATGAGAACCGGGATCGATTTTGAATGCGCGCGTAGGTTAAGGTGCTAGGCCTCCGGCCAACTGTCCCCCAATGTTATAAGCATAGGAAAATTTGAAATCTGGCGGAAAGGGGCGGAGCTTAAACCGCTAAATAATTAATTACTCGGTTAATATGCATAATTGACATAGGGGTTCTTCAGCCAGAACATGTAGTTTGGTCTCTTCTATAACATATATTTTTTCATTTTGAAACCTTACTCCCCCTTTAAAGGTTACGGCTAGCACCTTCCGCCTTCAACGTTTGAGCTGTACAGTATGTTTTAAAAAAATGACCCCCAACAAACCTACCGTCTAATGGCCCGCAACTGTGAGTCTGGGAAAGCACTACGACACCACCATTAGGGCTATTCGCACGGCCGTTCGCTGCACTGCTTCCAGACGCGCAGTTGCGGGCCATTAGGACAGTACGGTTGGTTGGGGTCGTTTTTTTAAAAACGTACTGTACAACAAAATGGATGAAGGAAGTTAATTATTATCGGTTTCTGTGTAATACATATAATACATATCTACATATTGAGACGAAACTTTTGTAATGATATTATAGGCAGTCCTATAACCTTGTCCTTCACCTTAACCCTGCTAATCTTTACTTCCTTTGTTTATCTGACCTTTCCTTATTCTTTCTTTAGTATAACCTGGGGTCATCCTTCCTTTTCCTTTCTACATTCTTGACCTAAGATTATTTCATTATTATATAGCGGGTATGTTTTTCGTCGGCGGGGAGTCAGTCAGAAGTGAGTTCTTGTGGTGATAAGAAAATTGTAAGTCCCCAGATCGTTGGTTGGGGAAATTAGTTGAGTTAGTCAGGTTCCCAATACACGTGACTTACAAGACCCGGTTCACGTATTTTTTTATTTTTCGTGCGGAAAAGTAGTGTGACAATATTATGTATTATTATTCCCCTGTATATTTTAAGAAAGCAGGAAAAGATACATCAGAGAAACATTAGAGGAACGTTCGAAACATTGAAGAAAGCGCGCTCATAAGTTTAAACGTGCTGCATGACGCGCCATCTAACGATGAATTATACTTCTGCTTATAGACAATATGACTTCGGGGATGGGAAAACTTTCCGCGTTTACGACTACTATAAATAGAGAGAATCTAACACTTCCCTAACGCCTTTATGAAAAATTATGTTGTAACTTGCGTTTTATTTATAGCTCAATTTTCAGAGTTTAAAATCGATTTTTCCTAGAGAACCACTTGTTTCTAATTCCTATATTTACCTTTTACTCCGGTTGTCACTGGTAAAGTGGGAGTATACAGTCTTGTAATAAACCTTAAATTATAATCCTTTTAATCTTTCCTTTCTTATCCATGGTACTTTTATTAATACTTCGTTGTTAGCAGACGTCGTATAAATGACCATACTACGTACAAATAAAACCAAAACTTACACTCCCAACTTCATAGAATTGATCTCGTATAGTTTTCTCAAACCAGTTTTTACCTTTTACCTGTCTTTTTAATAGGTAAATGACAAAGTAAGGATTATCCCCGTGCCTACATTTTATATTACTCGCAATTTGAGTCCTCAAGTGTATAGGGTAGCCCTTATTTATAGAAGGAAATTCTAATAGGGACAGATGAATGTACCAAGTCTGCTAATCTCCGATACGCTTATCCGCCTTTTTAATGTTTTCTTCCTCCTCTTCTTGCTAATGCTTGACATGACACACAACTCTCTTGCAAATTGCAGCGGCAAACGACAAACCGCTTTTTTAAGCAAGAAAAGATTGCTCAAACAGTTATGCCTCATCCACTAGTAATCACCGCTTTTTCCTGTCATATTGACATGAATAATCCCCTACGACGGGGAAATCCTATCCTGCGGATGCTGTTTGGTAAAGCTGTATGTATTTGCAACATGACTCAGACTTTTATCTTTTTATCTTTTTTCCCACAAAAAAAAACTGTTAGAAACTGTAGTTTCCTTTTTTTATATGTTAAACTTCATCACTAATACATAGAGTCTACACTCAGCTCACTTCTGTTCTTCCTTCTTCTAGTATAGCCCGTAAACGCAAATAAGCAATCTTCTTCACTTCTTCCATGCCTGTACGCATCTCTTCATCCATTTCATTCTCCAGACGACGTTGGATGCCTTCGAGAATCGCTTCGGACTTGTTCTCCCGAGCGCATATAACGAAGGGAAACCCAAACTTCTCCTTGTATCTATGTACGAGCATTCAAACGGTTCAGTAAGTATATAAATACGAAGTATATAAATACGAACTCAAATCAATAAAGGATTATCTTGTAATTAGTCAATAAAATTCAGAGTCACATACTTTTCATTGCACGCTTCCATTGTCTGAACCTGCTGTGACGTTAGCTTGTCCAACCCGGCTGCTTTTTGCTCAGCTTGGGATTCAGCCGTGAGCTGACCCAGCTTTGATAACCTCCCTGCCAGATCAGGATGCAAACGCAGTATTCCCATTCGACCTAGATATTCAAAATGATTCAATTCCTTAAATTTCTAGCATTTTCATTTCTTCAATGCTGTCCAATTTGTAAGAATATTCAGTTCTTCAATTAATCAAATTTTCGCAGAAAGTTACAATGTAAAATGTCCATATTAATATTCATTGTTCCGACGCGTTATAACGAACAAATTACAGACATAAAGGAGTCACCTGAGTCGGGTAATTGGTCTATGAAACTGCATATGGTTTCATGCAAGTGTCTGACGTCACGGAATGGCCGTTCTGGCCAAATGGTCGCGGCACACAAGGGACAGTGTTCTATCACATTGCCGATAGTTTTAATGAAGGTCTCCCAATCAAACCGATTAACAGATTCCACGCTCACTGGCAAAGGATCGGTGTTCATGTTTCTCCAACAAACAACAAACAGGCCGGGTTCCATAGGATCTGTTAAACCAGAACGCTATCCGATCCCCCTTCCCCCCAACCTAAAGCAGTCCTAGCTCTTTCGCTGTCGGCGTTGTGCCAACAAAAACCGGCTCGAAGATTCAATGTGTCGGTCGGGATGTTTGCCCCTTCTCAGCAAAGAGCCCAATGTTTCTTGCCATCCCCATCACCACCTTCTTTTCCGAACCCCGAATGTTTTCCATCTCGAGGCCCAAAAGTTCCCATGATGCACCAAGTGGGAGCTATGTACTCTTCGATGGGCCGAACATGGTGTGACAAGAGAAGAAGTCCGGGCCAAAAGAAGACATTTCGGTGCATGTCAAGGAAGATCTCTCTCTCTTTCTTCACCTTTTTTTTCTTCTTCTTGCGGAAAACCTCCTTACGGTTTAATTTTTACGGGGCACTCGGAGGGGTTCTTGCGGTGTTTGGATTCACTCGGCATCAACCACGGTTTCTGAGCCCTTGTTAAGCCACAGCAGGTCCACCACCACCATTTCTCATCCCACACCCCCTTACGCCGAAGGATGGGACGGAACGGAACCGACGATACACCAACCAAGTCGGTCGGGGATTGACAGACAGGTTGTCCAACAAGCACAAGGTCCCAACTTTTCCGACGGCCTCAGAAGCCACCGGAACAAATTAGAAGCAACCCTAAAAACTTCTTAAAGCTGCCCCAACACTTGGTTTATGGCATGGGAATCCAAAAAAGGCGGCTATGGACTCGCCAAAAAGAAATTTAAGAAAAAAATTCACAGGCTTGGAAATGTTCCGTTTCGGAGGGTACAGTACTGTACAGTACAGTAGCCTCCGAAACGGTACAGAACAGTACCCTCTGAAACGGCACAGTACTGTACACACACAAGTGTCTGTATTTACGACAGTTAAGGCTCCCGTCTACCTCAGCTTATTGATGTGAAACAGTCACAGGTGACACTGATGTTTGTTATTATTTTTTCGAAAGCCTTGCGTAAGAAAGTAAAAGAAACATAGCTAATTGGGGAAAATTTATATGCTAGTTTTGCTTCTGAAAGTACAACTTGTCACCACAGTTTGCTGTAGCAGTAGCAGCACAATGTCCCAAATCAAGTCGTCAAACTTTCGGAACAAGATTTCTTTAAAAAACGGCTTGTCAGATCTGTAAGCAATCTTAAACAAAGTTTTCTTTTCTTAGCAAATGGTATACAAACAATGGACATACTTTTAGGCAACGTATTTCACAGTTGCAAAATTCCTTTGCATGTTGTGAACTTATTATTCATTGGAAATAAAAGTGGATTGGTTGTGTACTAGCTGTTAGTATGCTCAAGCTTACTGTCGAAGAATTTTTTCATGAAATGTACTGGTTTTAACGAAAAGTTGTTCCGAAATTCCACATGCTAACCGCCTATACCGAGCTACGGTATACGGTAGCCTTATTCAGTCAAATGGTTCGGTCCGGTGTAGAGTTACCAACAACCACGTATGTTGGGAGTCTTTTTCTTATCTGCAGAAGAAGATGACGTTCCACATGTATATTTCTCAATTTAGGAGGGGAGGTTTGTCTTAATTGATTCGTTTACATGGACGTCTAGTTTAGTTTAGTTTTTGAGGTTGGAAGCTTTGCCGAAAACTTTAAAAAGGTTTAAAGTTTTAGAGGGCGCGTTATAAATCTTCATGAAAGTCTCTCTTCGGGTAGCACCCTGTCGACTGTGACTCCCCCATTTCTTCCGAGTGTCCACGTGGAGAAGCTTTTGCGGATGGTGAAAAGAACGGGGTAATTAGTTATATTAGCCAAATCCCCTATATATTTTTAAAGCTTGTGTATGTAGTTGCTGCGACAAGTGGGCGTGGGAGTGACAAATAATAGTTTCAAATTTTTACAGATTGTTTATAGACCTCCCATAAACCCTCCTCTCCTGTTCGCCCACTCACCACTGTATTCCCTCATCTTCAGGTCCAAAATAACGTTTGCTTCTTTTACCAACGCAGCCTCTCCTCTCATAGCTAAATCTGTATACTATTTACTTACACCGACGAACTCACACGGTATATCAGGACTCAGAACTTAGTACTTCCATAAAGAGCTCAGGGTAGGTCAGAGGGTAACAAACAATCTAATATGCTCGACAAACTTGAAAAGACCCATGATCCCGGGCTCCCCTTTGGTTTTGTTCATTGCTTGACTTTGTTAATTAAAGCGGGGTGTGAGAATGAGAACGAGAACGACGAAACCTCCCGAGACCGTTCGTTTGATAGCGTATACAGTGTCCCCCACTATTCCTTTCCACCGTCATGATTTTACACGTAAGAGATCCTGGAACGATTCTCTCTAGGCCCTTAATGTGTTACCCTCCATTTTCTTCGGCAATGAAGTACTGGCTTAAAGAAAAAAGTACTGCCTCGTTCTATGTACTGTACCTCGTTGGTTTGGATGGGGTGGTTATGAGTTGCTGGCTGCTCCCGCGCGGGTAAAGGAAGTGGATCCATGGGGTAAAGTCATGAAAAGAAGTAATACAGAAGCGTGTCGTGTTGGTGACACGCAACGCAGGCAGGGATATAGTGTAATAGACGTTTCTGGAGGAATCAAATGTAAAACCACAGCATGTATTGACTGCAAGTACCTGAGAAAGGCTGAGGTAGAACGGCATTTACATTCGCATGAGATTTGGGTGGTGGAAAGAGAAGGAAAAGACTAAATACTTATAAGTCGAGGTACAACTTTACGACAGTAACTGTATAAGCTATATGTTCCTTTGGGGAAAGGTACATAGAAGGTCCAAGAGCCATATATTAGAAGGAAAATCTGCCCGTACCTCCGTGCGTTATCAGTCCGCGGAGATTAAAAGGCCTGTAAGAGGCGTAGTTAAGTTTTTCGGTTTGTAACATTTGTTTTGGGGGGAACATATAACTTGGTTCAGGTGGGTAAGGGTAAGGGTGCTGTGAGGTTATAGAGACTTAAACAGGTCGCACGTAGAGACCTGACTACCAGGTCATACTCGTAAAAAGGTCAGAAAAGGTGTAGAAGATCTGTAAGAATTTGGAAGCTTGGGTTCGAAAAGATGGAGATGTTTGTAAGAAAGTTTGGGTATGGGAAAAGATGGAGGGATCGAGATGTTTGTAAAAATAAACAGCCACAGCAGCATGTTATAAAGACGTGACATTTCCCATATTACGAAGGCCCAAGGTTTTTTGATCAGGTAATTTCTGGTTGAAAATCCTTTTCTCGGGGGACCTCCTTTTGCCCTATTAAAAGTCTGTACTGTATATGTACTCTCTTTTGGCTTTTGGTCTCCTTTTTGTGGCCAAAAAAGGGGTCGTCCCACCGTCCCCACTGTCCCAACGTCCCCTTGGCCGCCTCCATTATCCCTCCTGGTTTTATGGCTGGGCAGGTCCTCATGCAACGTTGCCGCACTTCCCTTTGGCCAGGGTGCCATAAAACCATGGCTGTGGTCTCTTCCCTTGTGCTCGGTGCCTTGATACCGACACAGAAAACACATAAGGACATTGAGAACATGACAAGGGGGACAACGTGCCAGATGGACTTTCAGATAGAAAACGTAAAATAAAAAAATGAAAAAAGACTCAGATGCAGCACGCCTATGTAGCAAATTGCATGACTTCCAAATTTTTGTTTTTTATTTGTTTTGGTTTTGATACGGTCCAAAAGGAAACTCCCCTTTTGCCTTGATGCACTCCATAGTTGCTTGCTGTAACATAAAATTCATTCTTGGAAGGCGCCACCCACTACAAGACTGTAGTCTATGCATCCTATCCTATAGCCCCCGTAGCTCATTAGCTGAACTTTGGCTGCAGCGCCCAAAAACGTTCTCTGGAAGGTTCTTACAGGTTTCTTTTTAAAAGATCTCTACTCTATAACCAGTTGCCAAAGTCGCATGCGAGCGAACTTGTGGCAACTGAAGGAGAATAATGAACGACTTGAAAAGGAGGAGGAGAATACCATCATCAAGCAAAAACGAAAGAATTTTCAGAATTGGGTAGAAAAATAAAAGGAGCCTTTTCCAAACCACGCCAGTTCGGGTTTGTGTTTGGCGGGAGGGCAGGGTATCGTATATATATTGTATGCTGTTGCTGCTGCTGCTGCTCCTGCTGTACCATGTCATAAAACTAAGGGAGCCAAGCCTGTCATAAACCCAGTCAACAAGAAACACGACAAAAGATTGACAACCCCCCAAAAAAATGCGTTCTCTTCCATCCAATCCAGTGTATATAGGAAGAGGGGCATTCGCGAGGAAAAAAGGATGCCGGTTCGTTCTCTTAATGTCTGAATAAAAAACTTCTCTGCGAAAACCAGTACAGGCTTTGCGTGACAGTAATACGTCTACCGGTATTTTCTCCCTTTTTTATTTATTTTATTTTTATTTTTTCCAATACTTTTTATTTTATTTTAACTTTGAGGACTGTTATCATTTCCTCACAAGGTACTTAGAGGAGACTAAGAGTACATTCAGAGTACTTGCAAAGGGTACTTACATTCTTACATAAATGCACACATAAAATTCACACTTCTTTAGGAATTCTTACATTATATTAAATTAATTTTAATTGTATCCTTATTTAAAAACCTTATTAAATTAATAGGACTGATCAAGTACTACTATATAGTTAGTATGTACTAATTAAAAATGATTAAATTTTTTAACATTTTTATTTTAAAAAATTTCAACCAAACAAAAATTACAAAAATTGTATTAGGAGTTAGATTCTACTAAGAAAATTTAGGCGGGAGATTAGGGTTAAATAGTTAAAATTCTCATTTATAATAACAGTTTCTAACAAATTCTAAAATTCTGACATTTTTATTAGTTTACTTTACTTTATTAGATTAAAAGTTCATATCAAACATCTCGAAAATTCTAAAAACATGTATTAAGAATTAAACTCTATTAGCAAGGATACGGGAGGAGGTTTAGACTATTTAATTAACGTTCTCAGTTATAATATAAAAATTCTAATAAAAATTGGAAAATTTTAAAAATTTTATTATGAATTAAATTAAATTCGATTATGAAGAATAAGGGAGGAGATTAATACTTAATGAGTAATGAATAAGAGGTATAAGTTTACTGTTTATTGGGAAAACGATGTATATATGGTTGGGGAAGGGAAAAAAGTGGTATAGAAAAGCGAAATAAAAGGTTTATGTTGGCTTTTATAGTCGCTTTTATTTATAGCACTATAAATCGACACATTAAAAGACCATGAGGCCGAGGCTTGAGCTCTCTCTTGAGCAAATGTTATAAAAATCAGTGAACTTGCGATGTGGATGTTAATGCGCTGCTGTCGTTAAGCCTTACATGTTATCATACTTAGTTGATGAACTGAGATTGTTATGTCGTAAACCTGGAAATGATGGCTTGTTGTGGGAAAACTTTTATGAATTCAGTTTCATGCTCTGTGTCACATTCGCTCTAAAAGTACTAGCTTTAGCCGTCCCCGGCATGTCTTTATGGAGTGTCTGGGAGAGAGACGAAGAATATGTTCTTACTACTACCCGATTGTCTAAAATCCGAAGTGTATTGCGAGACAGTGTATACGCGAAGAAGAACATTCTTGGGCGTTTTAAGAGTCGCTTAAGAGTCCAAATCTTGTGCTTAACAGTTTTTCATTCATGATGGCATCTAACTACCTCTATACTTCTTGAAATCGTTTTGATTCCATGGATTCCGCTCGCGTACGGGTTACAGAAGAGTTTGAAAAGGAACATGTATCAAATCATTCAAGGTTCAGGCTCACGGCTCATGCTCAAGTTCAGGCATTTCCAAGTTCAAGTCCAGTTAGGATTACATAACGTCGTATGGGTAACGACGGTAAAATACAACTTCTAGGGTTTACCTATGTTTATCTACGTATAGTGAGGGTTACTGGAAAGTATTGAGGGTCATACAACAAAGGTGAAATTGCAACGCAATTCAAACTAGGTTCAAAGTCTTAAAGTGTGAGATGTGCTGAAATGGCGGAATCCTCGGTAACGTTAAGAGGTTTAAGACTTAAAGAATTAGTTGGCTTGGGTATCTTTCTATATACCGACTTAAAGGACGAGAAGGGGGGGGGGGAAGAATATCAAAGCATTCCGTCAATCCCAAGGGTTCCATTAGGCTTGCTTCAGGCTCCACTTCTTCTTCTGCGGCTCGTCGAGGAATTTCACACAAACTGAATAAAGTGCGACGACAAAAACCCTAAGGAAAAAGGCTCCAAAAAGATATAGGCTTTCATTTTTGCTGGCACATATATGCATATACATATACGTATGTATATACAGTAGCCGCTATGGGTATGATCCTTTTCCCGTGTGTCAGAAGAGGAGCTACTTTTCTATCAATTATCATACTCCTGTGAAACCCAAGGACGCAAAGAGACAATGTCCCCTCGGAAAGGTATTCCTAAAAATATTTCCTTTTTTTTTTTTTACCGAGATTCGCTTGACTTTTCTTTTCCTGCATCTGTACCTTCATTATCAACCCTTCATTTGGTGCATCATTGAAACGTATGAGATGAGAAGAGTTTGGTAAGCAAGAACGAATGAAATCATTCAAGATTCAGGCTCAGAAATTGTACATTTATGGACTTGGAACAGTTTGGCAAGTTTTGAATTGAATACAAGTTGTATGGCCCAATTTTTCTTTAATCCTTTAATTACTTAATCATACTACGGAAATGTTCGGAAGGCTTTCAAATGTTGGTGTGTAGTGTATCATCTTTCTGAGATATTATTTCCCTGCCCCTTCCTGGGATCACGCTGTTTGAACTGGAAGTTTCCATTGGATCTTGCATAATTCGATAAGGGATCTATCCCAATGCGAGGCGCCAATAAACAGGCTTCCTTTAGTTTTGACTACGCCAGCGCCAACATGGTGGGGCTACAGGAGCCCGCCCTTTCTAACGCCCCGTGCCGCCGGTCCGCAACAACAACTCTATGGCAACAACGAAGGGGCGTTTTTCTGTCTCTCTCTCTTCTCTCTGTCTCTTTCACACGCACTTACTCTCTCGCCTTTATGCTCGAGTTCAGATACAAAGTGACAGAAGACAGAGTACTACAGTTCGCCTTGGACAGGAACAGTTGTCATCGAGCGGTACGTCGTTTAACAAGTGCATTTCACCCCACCGAGCTGCCAAGTGGACCAGGCAGGTGATTCTCTCTCTCAGACCTTCAACAACTTCCCAACAACCCCTCCGAACCTTTTTTTTGCTTTGGCTGTTGTTGTTCCAACACCTACGTCCGTCGATCGGTTTCGAAATCAGACGGGAGCCAATTTGCCCAAGTGTCATTGTTTTTTATGGACAGTGTTGGATTTCTTTGATAGTTTTGGAGTTTTCTAAATGTGCAATGGTGTCATTATACGATAGTTTTACAATGTTTCCCACACATCACGGAGCCATGGCCCCGACTCATTCCCATGCCCATCATCATCCTAACCATGCTCATATGGCGCTTGGACGCCACCATCATCTTCATCAGCATCACCAGCAAGCGGCACAGACTCCAGCCTACTTCGGCTACTCCCATCATCCCCATCCTGGCTACCAAAATGCCCAGTACAATATGAACATGAACATGGGGATGAGCGGCATGGCCGAGGCATTCCCCGCTACCTTCGCCACCGCTGGCTTGATGGCCGGTACCGACGGCGTCACCTCCTCGTGGCACTCCCCTTCAGTCTACCCCGGAGTATCGCCGCGCACCACCCCGGCCACTTGCACTGCCCCCGGAGTTCAGTACGAAGACTGGGGCTCGCCGACGACTCAGTCGCCGAACACGAGTCCGTGCCCGAATTCTCAAAGTCTTCACTCTCAAAACCAGCATCTAAGTAAAGACGACTTTCTTTTTAAGTATCAGAACGATCTTACAGGTTCCAAATTTAAAGGTCATGAATTCGCGACTCCTCATGTTCCGGGGCAAAGCTCCCAAGACATTGTGTCCATTACCCCCATCCACAATAATAATAACAACAATGCGGGTCATTCTGTGCCTCCGAATCAGCAAAGCCAAGTCAATGCGGCGGGAATCACTGGTCACCATTCGCCCGATTCCGGGTTGGCAGGCAGCGACGGCCTCAGTAGCGCCGGGTCCCCCGCGCATCACCAAACAGGACTCAATGGATTAGGGCACAACTTACACGGTGCGACGGTAGTGACACAACATGCTCATGCTGGTGGTGGTATCGGATCAGGCCACAGCTTACCCTCGCGGCCTCAGCCCTCCCGATCCCCCTTCGAGTGGATGAAGAAGCAGTCGTATCAGCAAACTCAGCCGCCACAAGGTAAAAGATACATACAAACTCCCGAAAGAGTCAAAACGTATAGGCTTTCAAGATCCCTTTTCTCGATTACGGGATCCCTTTTGGCGCTAAACGTCCAAACATTTGCCTTCCCCATGGTACAATTAGCCCGCCGCCGCCGTCCGAACCTTGCCATCCCAAGTAAATCGGCGGCACAGACATCGGTCCTCGGAAAGAGCTAGAGTAATCAGACAAAAGTTTCATAATTTCTTACAATGGCCACCTCCATCTTCTACGTGGAGTGGATGACCCATCCCTCCCCATCATGCTAATAGCTTCTCGTTCCGCTAATCCTCACTAGGCACTGTACATAAACTGTACCAGGTATTAGACTCTTTCGGATCCAAGCTTAGCAGAGCTTCACTAATCGTGGAAGCTAACTTGGAAGCTTGTTTGCGAGCAAAGCTCACACCAACTCGTTAAGTTTAAGTACTAGTAGTTAGGGTGCAAATCTTGATTCAGCTTTAAACTTGGTTGGGGCCGGAGGGGTGTACGAGGGCGGGCGGAAGAAAGGTCCTAGTTAAGATTCGTACCAAACGGATCCGGGCGTGCGTCGTCTTCTCAACCTAGTAGTAAGAAATACCGTAAATTTTCATGGGCCGTTTGAAAATTTTGTACCCTATGTACGAAAGCTCCCGTCCCAGGTTGTTGGGGATGAGCCCCGATTCCCTTCGAGGAAAGCTTTATGGAGTTTTTGGTGGGATGCTTTATTTCTAAATGGGCTACGAAACGCTCGTGCTGGGTCTGGGTCCACTGTGAGTCACATTGTCATTTGTAAGCGCATTGAAAATTCGGTCAAGTTTTCTTTTGAAGACACCAAAAGCGATCCATGTCTCAGTTGTCCTGAGGTGGTCGCTAATGGGGGGAGGAGAAGCAGTACCTGATAATATAAGGATAGGACCCCCTGTTTTGCCCCCAACCGCCCCCTCTTCTTTTCCACAAGTGCTTGTGTTGGGTCAACTTCAAAGGCCTCCTTGTGCCGCCTGTCTTTTCCCAAAGGGTTTTCCCTAATAGTCCCCATATAGGTATCCATAGGTAACTGAAACCTTCCCTGACAATTGGCAAAACGGCAAAACCCTTTGGCCTTTGGTTGCGATAGCAGAAAGGTAGAAAGGTAGTATAGGACAGGCATTAAAAAAAGACACGATGAAGAGAGGAAGAGCGAAGCTTGTGCTTCAGGTTCACGGCACGTGCTTTGTACCCCACTTAAACCATCAGCAGAGACCATCAGAATTCCATATATACACCCTGCCTTATGTTACAAGATTTGCTTCCTTCTTCACAAGATATGATGTGTGCTTAACTCAGGCTCTAAATTGTGTATTACAGGGCCACGCCAAGGATGGCCATCAATTCTGCAAGAAGAACACGGTGAGTCAAAAAACCTTCCTTCATCATCGTCACCGTCTCTCTCTTTCTACCCAGTTGTTTCTAACCTTTTGCTTACATTGCACGTTACAAGGGGAACCATATACTGTTTTTCATGTTACCAAATGAAGCAGTAGATCCTAGTGAGTAAATTTGTCGAAAGAAATGGTATGTCTAAGTATAAGGATGACTGAGATATTTGCAAATTTGTGCGTGCAATTTCATGCGCCCCAGCCGCAATCCCGACGGGAGCCCAATCGGGCAGCCATCCATTGCGGCAAAACTTACAAACTTTAAACGGCCTTATCTCCTAAAGTAGGAATCTCTCGGACTGGTAAGACCATAAAATTAGCTTTTCGTAGAGCCAATGTTCATATTTTTAAGCCTGAAGACTTTTTTAAGCGAATTTAGAAAATGTAGGTCTTTTGACCGATCTGGCCGCTGCAACCGTAAAACGGCCGGGCCCTGGCCTTGCTAGTGGCCTGGGAAGTCACGCGCTCGCCTGCTTCATTTAGTAACATTAAAACGAAGTATACAAGTTCCCCCTTTTAAGCAAAAATAAAATAAAACGTTTAAATTACCTGATGATATCAATTGTACCGGATGACATCACCTTAAAAGACCTTACCATTTAGAAAATCTGGGGGAAAAAGTTAAATTAAAATAAACTGAACGTTTAAAATATCAAAATCCTTACTTGTTTAAATTTACAATAATCCTTTTACATCTATCCAATTAAATCTAGTAAAGTATTCTAACAGCAATTTTATATTTTTAACATAATTTTATAAAAAAAAAATTAGTATTACCATTTATTTATACTATAAATAAGATTTACGTTCTAAAATGTATTTTTTTATATTGAATTCGATCTTAATTCACAGAAATTCGAAATTCATTGTTGATAGCTATCAAATAGGTCTATTAAAACCTCAAGAGATTTATTTTAAAACATTATAAAGTTTAGATTAAAACTTATAATAAAATATAATTTCTTACAAGAATTTAAGGCTTTCAATATTTATTTACCAGTTTTTCGAGTTAAACGAATTAAAAGACGGCAACAGTTTTCAACAAAACATCTAGTTTGGGTGGACTGGAAATGGTGCCGCGCTTACTATCTTGTACGAAAAACCCCACCTGATAAGGAAAGCAAAGAATTTCACACTTCTCCACAGTACACACTAAAGTAGTTATCAACTACGTCAGGATTTTACTAGAGCGAAAATTTCTACAGTATTTGGACAAAATGAAAAGCATGGACACTCCCAACTGCTCCCTCCCCCCACCCTGTATTTTTGTCATTATTTTTACTGGGAAAGGTTTGGCGCACTCCTTTGGCTCCATTTGGGAGTTGGGAGTTGACAGTTGACAGAAAATGGCGGTTTAGTGTAGTGTCCTCCGTATTAGTCCACTTGGACAAATTGTTCCGAAGCAGGCGAAGAAGACAGGCGGCTTACACACACTTAAACCCCCCGCAACAAGCACTTGGCTGTCTCCAACCTTGTTTCCTACGATTTTGGGGAGGGTTGGGGGTTCAGGAAGGAAAAAAAATCATTCGTTGGCTCCTCAAGAAACCATTTTGAGAAAATAGGGGTTGACAAAATACCCCAGACTCTACTCGACTCAGGTAGCCCAAAAGGTGGTTTTATGACTGCCATATAGTGACCGTCACGAAAGATGCTCGAATTTATATATTATTTTTTTTTTCTTTTCGGCCCTTTGCTTTTTCGTCAGCAGCACCGAGTACCGCCTTTTGGGTAGTCGGGTTGGCTGTCTTTGGATGATACTTTTGACGAAGAAGAGGAAGTTGTCATGCGAGCGAGGGTAATAAACCTCGGAATTTCTTGTTTGGATTTTTTGATTCCCAACATTGAAATTAAAACGCTAACGCTGCAAGGTTGAAGTACTGCCTTCGAGTTTTAAGTATTGAGTTGAAGTTAAATTATTGCTTTCAAGTTGATAAGCTAATGCTGGAAGATTTAACTATTGAATTCAAGTTTCAAGTATTGCGTTGAAGTTGAAGGATTGCCTGCAAGTTAAAGTATTGCGTTGAAGTTGAAGGATTGCCTGCAAGTTAAAGTATTGCGTTGAAGTTGATTCGAGGCGATTCTTTGATTTCAGGGCTTAAAGTAAAAAAGTATTCGGTAGCCAATAGGTAAAGACTCGAGAAAAAGTGTAACGGTTCCAAGAATACAGCATTTGTACGAGGTTTTGTTATGTTGTGCCACATTCGAAAACTTGTTGAGAAAGTTTTTCCCCGTGAGTTATGTTTTGCGTCACACGGAGTTAAGTCCGGTTAATCCACCGTGCGTCGAACCTTTTGCCGCACTTGGTTACTATCTGGTGTCAAAGTTTTAATGATAATCCCTACTTCAAAGGCGGTACAACCTCGTATCTTGTACCACAGTCAACTTAGGGAGATCTGTATTAAATCCCCAGGCAAAGGGAGCGGCGAATCTCCTCCTATCACCTATAACTGTGATAACTTATCCCAAAAACTGTTCATGACGCCGGACGTATCCAGACCGGGATTAAAAAAGACCCAAAGCAAGAAAGCCGGAAAATACCAGATGTTTTGATCCCCCAAATAAAAGAAAATTCGCCTATGTGGCTTTTCATACGGTGTAAAACAACCGAGTCCAAAAACTCACTGAGCTAAAAAAGCCACTCAGTGAAGTAAGACTTGGCCGCTATACGACTCCCAGTCACGATCACCATTCTTTCACTTAACAGTCTAGTATTCGTATTTGCATAATACCTTTGCCTTTGCTGATACCAGTTCATGTTGGCAAAAGTCACGCTATGGAATCCCCCCCATTCGCTTACTTATGTACGGTATTCATTATTGCGTCACTTGCTCCACGCTAATGTATAGGCCAAAGTAATATACAGTAGACTCGCTTCTACTTACTGTATAATATTCGTGGTTGCGTCACTCATTCCACGCTAACGTCTATGCCAAAGTAGAGTTTCCTGACTCGACTGTATAGTTTTTCATTATTGTGTAACTGGTTGCACTCGCTTGCTTCCTGTGTGTGGTATTCATTATTGCGTCACTTGCTCCGCGCTAATGTATATATAGGCCACAGTACAGTGCCCTCGCTCCTGTATAGTATTCATTGTTGCGTACCTTTGCTGACACCGTTCACGTTGGCGAAAGTGACGCTATTGAATCCCCCATTCGCTTCGTGTATGGTATTCATTGTTGCGTCACGTGCTCCACGTAACCGTGTAGGCCAAAGTACAGTAGCGTCCTCACTCTACTGTATAGTATTCATTGTTGCGACCTTTCGATCCAGCTAACGGATAGGCCAACTAACTCTACAGTGGACTCGCTTTTTACTGTGTCGTATTCATTGTTGCACCACTTGCTACACGCTAATGTATAGGCAAATACGTACAGTACGTTTTAAAAAACAACCCCAACAAAGCGTACCGTCCTAATGGCCCGCAACTGTGCGTATGGGAACAGCACTACGAAATAGCCTAACGGCTATTCGCAGCACTGCTTCCAGACGCGCAGTTGCGGGCCATTAGGACAGTACGGTTTGATGTGTCGTTTTTTTTTAACGTACTGTACAGTGTCCTCGCTCGACTGTATAGTTATTCATTATTGCGTCACTTGCTCCTGTCTGTGGTATTCATTGTTGCGTACCTTCTGACAGTCCCCCCCATTCGCTTGCTTCTAGTATGGAATTCATTCTTGCGTCACTTGCTCCACGCCAAACTAGAGTGTCCTCCCCTCTTACTGTATAGTTTCATTGTTGCGTTCTTCTAGTCCACCGCTTGGTATAAGGCCAAAAGTAACCCTCGTGAGCCCCGCGACTAATCCTTAACGAAATTTTTTATAAGCTTGTATTTGGGACGGGGATAATAAATACTTTATATGATAGTATAAATGAGACTTCGGGAAACTTTATAAGTAGTTTACAGTTACTTAAAACTTACAATGAACTTAGGATGTGTGGGAATTGTCTATTGACCTTTCCTTTTCTTTTGGTTCGCAGGCAAAACTCGTACGAAGGATAAGTATCGAGTCGTTTATACTGACCATCAACGATTAGAACTGGAGAAGGAATTCCACTACAGTCGTTACATCACTATTCGCCGGAAATCAGAGCTAGCTGCCATGCTCGGTCTGTCAGAACGCCAGGTAAAAAAAAGTCTTGATCCGCCTTAAACTCTCCTCCAATCCAATTTGAACCTTGAATGAAATGAAATGTGATTTTGAGATCGGACATTCGAGCTTCAGAAAGGGAAGGGGAAAGTTAGAGACCACCTATTGTAGAAACTTTTGGATTGCCTCTCGTCACAGTTAGAGTTAGTTAGAATGCCGTATTGTCCCTCCAATTTTTTACCGCGAATAGTTGGGAAGATCAAGACCAATCTTACGATTTGAGGGGAAGGTTTGACCATCCGAATGGTCAAACCATATACACACACAGTAGGTCCGAGCCCCCCTCCCTCTTCGCTACTTTTCGGCTTCGGCTTCCTCAAATTTTGAACCCCCACTTGTCCTCTTTTTTCAAAGCTATTCGAGACGAGGATAAAGTTGTTTTGCCGAACACTTTTCACTTTATACCCATCTCTGNCCCCCCCCCCCCCTCGTCTGCCATCGATATGTTCCCATTACCGAGACACCCTATGGATTCGCAAAGTTAAGCCAACCTCCAAGGTGTAGCTTACTGTCTCTACTCGTTCATTTTTGAAAGTTTCTAAAATGTATAATATTCTAAAGCCTTATTTCTGTTAATTTCTTTAAAAAAAACTATTTTAACATTCCATCGTATATTTCTTACCCTTCTTAGTCAGCGTTGGATAGATTCTAAACTTATTGGCATCCTCTTGCATCCCCTGCAAAACTACCAAATTCAATCCTTAACGTAACGTAATGATAGCAGTTATGACATCTTCAGCTGCCCAAATTTTCACGCATTTTAGTCTGCGTCAGCTCAATTGCAGTCTTTCGATTAGTCAGTCCTTGGGCGTCTTATGTGGCTGAGAGATCATCCTCTTGCAGATCCTGCAATCCTATCCAAGTTCAATCTTAATGTCATGGTACATCTTCAGCCTCCGATTTTATTGAATTTAATCCACTCCCGGTCAATTGCAGTATTTTGAACAGTCAGTCTTTGGCGGCCTGTGTGACTCTTCATGGTTTATCTCAGGGATATCTTGCAATTCCTTACAAGCTTATGCCCACGTTCCATCCTAAAGGTGGCAGTTACAACATCTTCAGCCTCTTAATTTTTCTGAAATAATCTACATCAGGTCAATTTCAGTCTTTTGACCAGTCAGTCTTTGGCGGCCTATGTTGCTGAGGGAACATCCTCTTCAGTTCATTATGCCTTATGAGGGATTATCCTCTTGCAACTCCGTACAAGCTTGTTTTCCAAGTTACACCCTAATGCCAGCTCTTCTCCTTCTTCTGTTTCAAGAACGATTTGAGGAAGATTCGTGTACTAAACTGAAGAACATTGTAATTGAAAAATTTTTTTGTTCTTTTTAGGTCAAGATTTGGTTCCAAAATCGCCGAGCCAAAGAGCGAAAGCAAGTGAAGAAACGCGAAGAACTCCTCCATAAGGAAAAGCTTGATGTCGTCGGTCATATGCATGCAGCAGCGGCGGCTGCTTCGGCGGCTGCAGCAGCGGCCGCCGCCTCGCGTGGTTGTTTACCCCCTCCTGGTTTAGCGCATTTGACTTCGTCTATGGATTCGAAATCACTCATGTCCATGGAATAAGTTTTTCTTGTTTTTTCTTGTTTTCCATATGCCCTGTTTGTAATTTGTATTTCCGACATCCCTGATTTGCACTTGGAGACAATTGATTTGTGTTAGGCATTCCAGTGACTTGACAAAGTTTTTTTTATTGTTGAACCTTATTTTTGTGTGTGTGTGTGTGTGTGCAGCGCAGCACGGTTGTTTTCGTAGGGCGGGACAAAATGGTTGGTGATATTTTTATCCAGGATGTGTAAGAGTTATTATAACCTGTGCAGTTTGGCTTCATAAGAAAAAAGAAGTGCACTTGCCTTACGAACTTTATATGGAAAGCATAATTCATTTATGGATAACGACGCAGTAGTTATATATAGGCATTCCAATTCCGTAACCACCTGATCTCTGCACAACACAGTGCAGAGACAAGATCTGACAAATAAATTGTTTGAATTGTACCCCAAAGATCATGACCACGAGGTTCTCAATTTCGGACAAATTTTTAAAAAAAGTACTGCTGAATAATGAAAGCACAATTCCTATAATAAGTTTGAATTGGGTTTAAACGAATGCATTTCAGGTACTTTTCGGTACATGTACAGACTTCTTACTCGCTTAACGCTGCTACTTAGTGCTTCTTATCATCTTGAAAAGTTTGGAACTTCAGAAAGTTTTCAGAAAAAAAGTACTGCTTTTTTATTAATACGTTCAGAATAGGTTTAAAACGAACACACTTTACTTTTCGGTACCTGTACAGCGTTCTTATTCGCATAACACTTTTACTTGGCGCTTTAGTATCATCTTGAAGAAGTTTAAAGTTTAAGGTTTGAACGCTGAAGAAGAAGAATTTCAACATATTCCTATGGGTAAAGTGGAGTACGTGAGTAGACGTACAGTACTTTTGTCTCGGGCCTTGTTTTGAGGTCAAACTTTCGAGTTTTTTAAAAGTCGCCTCTTCAGGATCCCGAACGCCGAAGGACTTTAACTCGTGCTAAATCGGTGAATATTTTGTACAATTTTATGTAATTTTTTTTTTACATAGACTTTTGACTTGAGATTTTTTTTTTAGCAAAGTGAAGTGCACTACCGAAAGGAATTATTTTCTTTTTAGCTTATTTCATATCGTTGCACATAAATTCCTATTGATTTGCAACTTAATCTGTAAATTGCAAATATACTATAGTTTGGAAAAGGAATCTGAAGTACCTGAAACTAGCTGTTACTATGCCCAAGTTTACTGTTAGCGAGTTTTCTCATAATATGAACGGATGTATAAAAAAGTTCCGAATTTCGCCATGCTAGCCCCTTGTGCCGCGCTAAATTCTCGTGCTTTACGGGCACTTAGCATGGGTATACGGGTATAAAATATCTCCAATTCTAGTGGTAATCACTATTTAGTACTTCTCAGTATTGTTGCAGGTTGCACCGCTTAAAGTGACGACTTTGCTGCTGCTCAGAATGACAATATTGACAAATTGACAAATTGCGTCAGTTACTAACGTACATGAACTTATTACGAAAAGCTGGATTTAGGAATGTTTTTCATCATTTTGGCGTTGCAAAGACAAGTAGACATTGAGGAAATGCTTCAGATCTTAAAAAAAATGTTTTAACTCTTGAAGATCAGCTCAAAGATTCACGTACGGAACATACAGTACATTCTATATTTCACTGTTATACTATGCTATTATTTCGAATGCAACACGATTATTGCGACATTCCACTTCTCAGTAGTGGAAGTTCGACAGTAATGTAGCAACTGCAACAGACAAACTGAATGTAACGCAACAACTGGTTAGAGCCACTTTTCCCCGCTATATACCTTGAAGTATACCGAGAAGTATTACTGAGAAACAGCGGCTATCAAGTTCCAAGTAATGCAACAATGAATGCTTAAGTATGAACTATGAAATTGCACCGTGCTTGGATAGTACGGAAGAACGGAAGGGCCTATAGGCCTACCCCCAGAAACTTCCGATCTGGTTTCTTCAGTTTCATGGTTGTTCGAGGTATTGGCTTTGCATGTTCTAGTACAGGGTTCTTAACACTCCACTACACGGTCGGAAATTCCCAAGTTGGTGAAGTTTAGGGCCATGACATCTTCCTCGCTTGTATAGACACAGGACACAAGACACACACACAAAAGAACGAAAAAAGGATTGCAAAGAATGCAACAAGTAAAAAAAAAAAGTTGGCTTAGAATTCGAATTCAAGTAGCCTATAGCAGTGTTTGGGAAAGCTCCAAACATGCACTTTTCTTTTGTTATTGATTCTTGCAAGTTATAGAGTTATTTCCGAGTTTTTTGGTGCCCGAAACCTGTTTTTTTCTTTCTTAGTCGCTATGACTCAACGTTATGAGAATAAAAAAATCATCCTGGGGAAATGATGTATATACGAGTGATATATACTAACGCCATTCTTCTGTTGCTTTCTTCTACAGTTTATTACTGTGCTAGTTGCACGTACTTGAGGTATGGTGTTGTGCTTGATAAGCTGTTAATTGTCTAGATTTTCATGTAGTTTTCGCATTATCATTCATCAAATCATGTGCGAAAGTTTATTGCATGCCCAAGGCCTGTTAACTCTCTTTTAGATGTCAAAAGGTGTTAACATCTGTGGAAAATTAAATTGCAATTTTTTTAGTGTTGTCTTCAAAAGATATTGCTTTAAAGATAGTATTTTACACCTTTGTAACTAAAGTCATAGTTAATTCAGTTAATATAAATTTAAATTATAATTTCATATACATAATTCAAATTATAGTCATAAGCACAATAATCATAACAATATTGCATTGTGTGAAGAGTGCAGTAACGAAAAAAATACTTCGTAGTTTTAAATGAAAAGAGCAAAGATTTTTTTACTTCAGAGTTTTAAAATGTGTCACGAGGAAATGTCTCGTAAGCTTGGGAACAAAGTATAGGAACGACACTTGTGGAACACTTTTAATTGATCGGTATAGGAACTAAATGTATTTTTTAAAAACAGCTTGTAGCATGTATTCAGTTAGTATAAAGTAACAGGATAAAGTCTTTTGCCGGTCTAACCAATAATTGTTTTATTCATTCCTATAGACACAGGCAAAGCTCTTTAGTCGGGATAATTTAATGTTTCAGAAGTTTCAAGTTTTATAACCATTTCATATTGGTAAAACGCGTTTCTAATTAAAATAATTAAACAATTGCGTATACAGCGAGAGAAGAAAACAATAGGACAAAAAGCATTTCGGTGTAAGGGAAGTGAGCAGTTAACTATTGTCATACGGAAAACGTGTGTCAGAGTCAAATTGTTTTATAAACGGTCCTACAGGGAAGATATGGAGATAAACGTATCGTATCGAAGCGTATGTTTTTTCATCCCATTCTTTCCTTGATATTCTAAGCACAATGTAGAAGACAATATTGCTAAACCTTCATCCGAATATCTTGGAAGTAATTGCGTCTAATTGTTCGCGATATATACTTGGAAGTTGTAAAAATTCAAGGTATACGACACGTAGAGTATACAATTAATAGTCTGTAAAGTTTTGAAGTGACAAATTCCGAGAAAAACAAATTAAAACCTGCGCGAAATTAGCGTCACATAATCGTTCTCTAAGGCTCCCGTAGAGCCGCGCCTTGTTACACCCCGTGACGCAACGTTTTGATGTATGGTCCTATATGAACGCGCATGGTTCTGAGCATAAATGGTGCACGGTAACTTTATAATCATTTACTCAATCAGCGTGCAGTTTTGTTTTAAATATAATAAATTATAGCTAGGGGATGATCGTTTCCACATATGCGATTTCGCTGTTTTTCGCCCAGGTTGGAAATTAATTTGCTTTTTTAAGAATTAGTGAAAGCAAAACTGCATAAAAATAAAAATTACACGTTCTACGTACTTTACTTTACTTTTTTTTATTAGATACTTTACTGTCAAGAAATTACAGGGAAAAAAAAAACTTCTTTTACGTTATCGTTTTTGCCGTTCCCCCATGCCATCACGTACTTGGCTATCCAGCCACGCTAAGCTCTAGGGGAGCCTAAAGGCAACCAACAGCAGTGTTCTGGATCTTCTGTTTTGGTCGGATCTTAGATCGTTCTCGATCATTGGCAACTTTGTTCGATCCGATCCGATCAAATTCTGCAAATCGGCCTAAAATTTTCGATCTATATTTTAGACGATCCAGATCCGATCCGATCCAAAACTGAAAAATAATAAGAAAGATGAATATTAAATGCTATTTTGCTTAATAAAATTGAATGGAATAAAAGCGCATTTATTATTTACAATATATGGCCATAATTTATCAATGATGATAAATTTATGCAAAATCAGGAAGTTTACTCTTCAATTCGTCCCTTTGCATAACTACCGAAACTTGAAGAATCCATATTTCAGAATTCAGAATTTAAACATTAACTAAGAAACGTTTAATCCTTTAGTGCTCTATTTTATTTAGCATTTTCCCGTCTCGGTTTCTAATTAATCTTGTCATTATGTACTCCTGTAAACTATGAAGAAATTACATTGTGAAATTACATTGAAGAAATTACATTGAAGAAATTACGGCTTACAGTTATTCAGTGACTATAGACCATCTAACATACTAAAATGTTTAATGTTTTATTATAAACTATTCAGTGTGAATAGTACTATATTTGACGTTATTTTTTATTTCTTTTTATTATAAGGCAAGAACATAAATGTTACTTGTTTCGGACACTAGGTGGCCTGACATGGATCGGCAAATTTTTCGGGAAAAATAGATCCGATCCGACTACTTCACGATGCAGCCCCGATCCGATCCGATCAAATGATCGGATCGGATCGGATCTTTTTAAAAAGATCCAGAACACTGACCAACAGAAAGTGTACTTGTGTGAAAGTTACTAACTACGGCATCTGATGAGTTTTTTTAATATACAAATACTAATAAACTACAGTTTATTGTAGTTCATTAGTATAGTTTAAAATACATTCAATATTCACATAAAAAATGCATTATTTACCTTAACTATAGATTATTTAGTTAAAAAGCCTAAGAAATATATATAATTCTTTGAGAAACTTTTCAAGTGTACTGATCCAGCACTATTTTCGGTTTAAATATGCACTAAAAATATTTTAAATTCGTTGCGCATTTTCCGCTGCGAACGTTTGACAGCTGAGCAGGGAACCCGCACAGCTTTCCAGAGCTTTGAAGCGTATCGCTTTACCGACGTTAGATGGCAGACCTTGTCGGTAAATAATTTTAATTCCGGCATATTCATCATTTTGCCCTTGCATTTTGTATTGCTTTGAAAGATACATTTTTAGCTGTGACAACAGCTTAATATATCGTGCAGAGTTTAGCCTTGCCAGTGGGAGGGTGGGTTGCTGGGCTTAGCTCGGTTTTTTGCCATAAGGGC
>JAGJRO010000370.1:0-40559 GCA_022832285.1 Lepidurus apus apus | reverse complement strand
TGTCTAATGCCCCCCTTACTTATGAGACCATATGCCCTATTCTCATTCCCAAAGGTTCGCTCGCTGCTAAACTTTTAATGATGAAGGCACATACGACCACCTTACATTCCGGTATCAATGCAACGGTCAGTCACCTTCGCAAGTCGTATTGGATACCCGCCGCTCATCAGCTCGCCAGAAGAGTTATTAGTAGCTGTATAACCTGCAAAAAGGTTATGGGAAACCCATACCCTTACCCTCCTCCACCTCCTCTGCCTAAGAATCGCCTCCAGCNTTTCGACGTTTCGTTAGTCGCAGAACCCTGCCCTCTCTTATGCTTTCAGATAACGCACTTACTTTCGAAAGTGTAGTAAAAGACCTGACTTCTCTTGCAAATGACCCTGAGCTTCGTAAATATTTAACCGACTCACGAGTAGAATGGAGGTTTATTTTTTAAAAGAGCTCCCTGGTTTGGGGGCATGTGGGAACGCTTAATCGGTTTAACGAAGAATACCTTAAAGAAAGTTTTGGGCGTCGAAAGTTATTCCTTGAAGAGCTGGAAACTATAATAACTGAAGTAGAATCCATTCTCAATGACCGCCCACTGACATATGTCTCCTCGTCATTAAATGACGAATCTGCGATTACTCCTTCCTTACTTCTGTATGGAAAAAGAACTAAATTATTTCCAGCCCTGCTCCTTAGTGATCATCATGATGTGACCTTTTCTGATGACCCTGAAAGTTTTTCTCGCCTTACTCGATATCGTCGAGAAACTCTTACTCACGTGTGGAATCGCTTCAGAAACGAATATCTAACCAGCCTTCGAGAGTTTCATCGACATTGTCAGAAACCTTTTCAAAACGTCATAAACGTCGGTGACATTGTACATGTTCATACGGAAGAAAAAAGAATTAAGTGGAAGATGGCCAAAGTTTTAGAGTTAAAGCGTAGCCCTGACGGATATATTCGCACCGCAAACATTCAGATGGAAAATCAAAATTAGAACTATCAAAGCATGGTCCTTTTAATGCCATTGCTCACAGATTTCCTGCTTCCGCATTCCCTTGAAAACGTACGTAATACTTTTCCAAGTGGTCATATCTCGTCGGTAAATGTTGGGAAGAGGGCCAAGTTAAAGAAAAAAGTTCGTTCCCATGCCGTAAGGGAATCTTCCAGAGGGTCCCTTAAAGGATCTCTTGGTACCTATCTATAAACGAGTGTTTGCTTATTTAGAAAGCTAGGATAAATACGGCCCAGAATGATAATGTCTAAATGGCTCATTCAACGAGAGCCTGAGTGTTTATTTCGTTCGTTTCAAAAATTGTATTGACTTAAAGTGGGATACCACTGAACAGGAAGCTTCTCTACCCCCAGATTGGGGAAAATTTATTCTCGAGTATACGTTATCCAGCCATAGTCCCGCAGCCACTCTTGACCGCGCACAATAAGTGGCTCACAGACTGTCCAAACAACTCCTTCCTCTAGTGCCACTTAGAAAGAGGTAGTGGCCATACATTGGTAGTTATCCTTTTAAAGATCCCATCCCCCCTTCGCCCCGTAAAGGACTTTCCCAAAATTCGAAATGGGATCCAGATCCAGGTGCCAACTTAACAAATCATCCGATTCAAATCTCGGGGAGCTCCTTCTCTATCTGATTATGATCTTTTTGTGCCTGTATCGAGAAGAATGGGACGCAAAAAGTAAAAATCGAAAGGAAAATGGGGGGCAGAACTTTTGCTTTGACAAGAGGGGAAATAATAGGCCCTCTCCATGCTTCCTTTTGTGAAGTGAATGCAACTTGGAACTGCACATTTTAGATATCGGAAGAGCTGATGGTTTGATAACTTGGATGCTTGGAACTTTCTCTAAAGAACTGTATGGGGTTAACATTCCTCCCCGCCGTTGCCCAGAGAGCTACCTATTCTATCCAATGCTTTGAATCTTTTTTTAGCCGGATCTTAGATCCTTTCCGATCATTTGAGATCTCTGCAGATCCGATCCGATCAAATCATGCAAATCGGGGAAAAAAATAGATCCGATCAAAGATCTCCGATTCGATCGGATATCCGATCCGATCCGATCAAAGATCCGATCCTTTTGTAAAATACATCTGTTATTTTCTTTGTACATGGACAAAGTACCAACAAAAACTGTACTAGCTAGGTCCACCAGGTGGCCTGAATTGATCGGTAAATTTCCTGAAAAAGTCGATCGGACCCCTGCAATTTTTTATACACCGTTGATCCGATCCGATCATTTGATCGGATCGGATCGGATTGATCGGTATCTTTTTAAAAAGATCCAAAGCACTGATTCTATCGCAGAAAGACCGTCTGGTACAAGAAAGCTTATTTTCTTCGCCAAAAACGCTTTTGTCATTAACTTCGGGGCGCAAATCTGACTCAACATCTTGTATCGCCCGTCCGACCAAATCCAAATCCTCACCCAAAGTGAGGATCACGCTAAAAAGGAGTCAAGGCAAAGTCATGATTCCTGTATGACATGTAAGGAAAAAAGCCTAAAACCTAAAAGCCCGGAATGAACGATTCTAGATCTTTGCCTTTTTGCACCCAAGCCAAATTGTCTGTAATCTCCTCGAGGAAAAGGTGCTTAGCGTCATTCCTTGCGGTTGGAGAGAGACTTGAATCGCTTGACCTCCGTCAGTTTTGCTCGTGGCTTATTGCTGCATGTTTGAGGACAACGGAATACAAGCGGACGGTTGAGGACACGTAACGATTTATGTAATCCGCTTTCGATTCTCCGTGAGCTGAAAAGGAGGGAGAGTAATGATCCTCACCGTAAGTATGGCGATTAAGAGTTGTCCATGGACGGATTAGACCTGTTAATACATAGACATGTGGTGTTATATAAAAAAAGCTTACAAATGTCTGAAGGGATTTTAGTATTGGCTTAGTGTTGGTTGATTAATGTTTGCTAAATAAATGAATACAGGAGAAGACGATAAAATTGGTATTTTCAAAAGTTAAACACCGAGTTTTCGCGCTTTTTGCCCGTTTGACAAGTTCAACCTGGGGCTTGAGAGCCAAAGGGACAATGGCTCTAGTCAAGGGTGGCAGGCCCGTACCCAGGGGGGGGGGTTCGGGGGGTTTAAACCCCCATCGAAAGTTTCCGCAAATGAAAAATGTACGTTTTTCTAGCATATGGTACTTCAGAAGTTTATTTCAAATTGAGCTTTGGTTTTGTTTGACCGTTTTGAAGCTCGAACAACGCGATAACTTTTCTCCTTTTTCGTATCCCCCTTTCCTTACCGGAAAGATGGTATACGACAAAAATAGGATTTCAAGTTCTCGGGTTAAACCCCCCCCCCCCCCAAAAAAAAACAAATCCTGGGTACGGGCCTGAAGGGTGGTAATGATGTAGCATGGAATTTCAATTTGTAATGCTATCGGATGCAAGCTAGGCTTCTTTAGTGCTGTAATAGGGGGAAGATTCTGGAAGGAAACGTTTAGGGAGCGATGGAATCCATTGGTAGGCGTTCGTGAACACGAGAAGGCGAAAAGTCGTAGAGGTCATAATTTGAATGTTGGTCTGGTTAATGATGCTCAGCGATCTCTTAGCCCTCTTGGCTAGAGGCACGAGAAGGCCTCCTTGGGTAATCTTTTCTAGTCCTCCGGAGACAAAACAATAGAGAGAAATCGAAGGCTTTTTCCTTGAATAAAATTTTAGAGAACGGTTTTCAACTTTCCTTCTTTAGCATAACCGAAGATTTCACTAACATGTTTCTTTATCAGCGAACACTTTTATACAAGGTGGTGTTCATTTAAGTTTCTTAAATTTAATGACAGACGTAGGCTTGCGCCTGTTGTCGGAAGTTTCTTAAACAACTGCAAGCAAATTAGTGCAGAAGAAAAAAGCGTACATTCAATGGAACGAATATTCTTCTTTGCAATACTTCAACGAATATTCTTCTTCTTTTGCAGGTAGATAAGTTTTGAGTCACCAGCATCAATCAAAACCTCTTGGTTGTCGTCAGGAGCGCGTTAAGCTAGACTTTTAACATCACCCAGACTGAAAAGTTGTCTCTGGAGCCAGTGTTGGCGAGTTTCCGAACACCCGCTCTGTCAAATTGCCAGTTTTCCTTGTCATGTAAAAGCGCGGCCAAAGAATGAGAAAAGAGCCTAAAACCTAGCTGGAGAACGAAAAGATGGTTGCTTAAAGGTCCAGCTTATCGTTCTTCTGGGTTTGGTAAGGAAAAGCAGGAAAAGTTGCTTCCAAGTCTCACGAACTGCATATTTGCATAGAGCCGCTATTACAATCGCTTGTATGAGTGTCACTTGCTCAATGCGCTATCCCCCCGCGTTGTTAATCACACCACAACCTCAGCTTTTCAGCGTAGGGCGAGAAAGCCTCCCAAAGCCAAAATACGCAAGGTTCTTATATCCATAGAGTCCTCTATGCTTATATCTAAAGGTTAAGTCAATAGGCGGAGCGTACCCGGGGCAGACCTTCAGCTCCACCTGAAAGTGACGTAGCTCGATTATTCTTAACGCGCCGTTTTTGAAGCACATGGAGCCACGGAACCTTTCTACGCTTTTACTTCCGGGAGCGTAGATATTTCCCTGACCTTTATTACCTTGGAGACCACGTCTTACTTAACTAATTTTTAAAAAACTAGGAAATGACCATTGTCACTTTTACCTTGTAAATATTTCCCTTGTAAATATTCCCTTTTTGCTTTCAATACAGTCAGTCATAATCTAAGCTCCAGACTATTACAAGCATTTTTCTTCGTTATGGTGCCTAGACCAGAAAATGAATCTGAAATCTTCTCTACTGAAGACGGGTCGGCCATTGAAAGTGGACCTGAAGAAGACGCTCTTTACTACGTGGCGGGATGGGTGGCACACACATTTCGGAATAAATTTCCCGAACTAGGGTGTCCAACAGGACAATTGCCAGAAGCTGATCATTCTTACGCTATACCCCATCATGGGTCAAACAGTTATCTTATGGAGGTTTACTAGAACCTTCTAAAGAATGGGCCGAAGCAGCGGCAAAACTTGAAACACACTTTCGGAATACGCATGGCGTAAATGTGAGCCGGAAAGAAAACGTTATTAACGGGCTAGTTAATTCCCTTTCCAGTCAATTTCCTGAACTGCCAAAAGATGTAGTAAAATGTTTTGTTCGCGTAAGAACTTTTATTATAATTAAATGGTGCAATATGCGTATTAACCAAAAGGAAAAGTGTACGGTGAAGGGTTTATCGAAGTTAAAGGGCTCAACTCCCACAACTGAAGGGAGGAAGAAATTAAGAAAAATAGTAAATTAATAAGAAACTTTTATAAACGAAAGCAAATGACGTATTAATAAGCTATTTTACGGAACTAAATATTTTCGAAGTTATTAATTCAGGATGACTAATACGGAGCAAGATAAACATGGATATGCACTGTACGTGGGGTATGGCCTGTTGAAGCTATTCGTATTTTCCCGCATTAGCTCCTAGCAGTGATTGGCAATAATCGGCTTACGTCACAGGTGAAAGCATGCCATGCTAAACACGCCTCTTGACTTAACCTTTAGATATAAGAACCTTGCAAAATACGCATTCATTCCGGTTTTAATTGATCCATGTAAAAGGAATCATTGGCATACCAATGATTCCTTTCTTGTTATTTTAACAAGAAAGAACATTCGGCATAGTTTTGGTGGATTGGTAATCAGCACATTCTTATAGTTACAGTTACCCCACACATAAAAAATAATGTACAGTACTGAAACTATTGATCGTCTCATGGAATTTCGGAATTGATGAATCACAGAGCTTATCTCCTGTTTAGACCAATCCTGACATTTTTTGACTACGCTCAGGTAAGGTCCTCAACACGTTGTCCATTCTAAACTCCCCAGTTAATTAAAGGAGCAGGTCAGTCAATTACATGCTCCTTAAGTAGCGAAGCTAATCCCTCTTCCCTGACAAACAAAAGGTCAAAGAAAAGAAAGTGCTTGACGACCATGCATCCAAAAACTGTATTTTTTTTACTACTTTTTGACAGCATTTAATTGACTGACCTGCTCTTTTAATTAACTGGGGATTTTAGAAGGAACAACGTTTGATAACCTCACCTGAGCGTAGAAGTAGGCAAGAAATGTCAGGATTGGTCTAAACAGGGGATAAGCACTGTGATTCGTCAATTCCGAAACTCCATAAGACGATCAATAGTTTCAGTACTGTACAGTACTCTTAAAGAGCAATAGCCACCAAAAAACAACTTTGTCTTATAATAAGGAGTAAAAAATGTAGTTTCCAGTTCTATGTGTCTTTTTATCGTACGCTAAAACAAAAACTAGATAATAAGAAAATAAGAATTCTAAAATTCAAACGGAGCATATTTGCCATTGGCCAGCGCGGTCACATGGGCCCTGTGACGTAGATATTGGATGCCATGCCAGTTAGAGCCACAGAGGAACCACGAACTTACCAACACAAACCAGGAACTACGAACACGAACAGGTCAGCCTGTAAAGTTTCATCCAATATCTACGTCACGCCTCTCGTGGCGGGAAAATGCCAAAATTTCGCAAGTCAATAACTTGGGAACGGCTAGTCACAAAAACTTGAAACAAATTTTCCCGTTCTTAGAATAATGTGTACAATAAGAATCCATCCAAATATCAATATGCTATGTCGTTGGCTATTGCTCTTTAAAAAAACGACCCCAACAAACCGTGCTGTCCTAGTGGCCCGCAACTGTGCGTCTGGAAACAGTGCTACGAAGTGCGAATAGCCGTTCATAGTGCTGTTCCCAGACGCACAGTTGCGGGCCATTAGGATGGTGCGCTTTGTTGGGGTCGTTTTTTTTAAGAGTACTGTACAGTAGTGTCCAAAAAAATCGTCCCAATGCATACCCTAGAGATCGCTTATCCAATTATTTTTTCTTCGATTTTACTGGCCAGCGGGTTTAAACTTCTCTTTCATTCCCTTCTTGCGTGTCCAAACCAAACCGGACTCCTAAATTGTGTTCAGATTAAGATTTTGATTTTGATAATGGTGAAAGTATAACGAAATACTGATATCAATTCCCTTTCATCCTCTTTAATAAACTATGATTTGGCTACTTTCGATAAAATTGTTACGTTTCCTTTATTGGCTAGTTACTTAAATGCACCATATTTTAAGAAAAACGTGTCTTTATGGGTAAACTTTTCTACAATGTTTAAAGTTAACGAACCAAACCATCTTGCCTTGGTCTGAACGTGCTTTAGGAGTTCGGTTTGGTTTGGACACGAAAGAAGGGAATGAAAGAGAAGTTTAAACCCGCTGGCCAGTAAAATCGAAGAAAAAATAATTGGATAAGTTCGGTTTGGTACATACCCAGAAAACACGAGCAGAAAACCATATGCCATCCTGTAAAGCTTGCAAATTGTTTGATGGTTAATTAAGTATTACTAGGAATGATCGCGAAGAGCAGCACTTGTCCCAGGAAAGTTTTGATCTATTGTGGAGTGGTTCTACTGTAAAAGGGCGGTTTATTGCTGTTATTGTTTACTATGCTAGTGAGTCCCGCCTTTGACTTTTCGCATTTGATTCCTCTGGTTTTGCTGTAATTTATACGTTTTTCTGCATGCTGGCTTTTAACTGAGACGTTGAGTTCCGTATGAATGTTCAAATGGAGTAACGAAACCTTTCAAGAGAATCTCGGGGAAGTACAGAATATTTGGTAGACCAGCTCGAGAGAGAATTTAATGCACAGTGTCACGTCAGTTTTGGTGGTTTTTAAGAGCTATGGAGGACTTTCAGTCCCTTGTTAAGTTATGGGAAGAATATGTGTCTCACGTAAGATCACTTCCTTCGAGCTTTCTTTATCTAGATCTACTTACTAACTAACTACGCTATTATGTATTAATTTTTTCCCCTCCCAAAAACGGATGGGAATTTAGGGCGATGACTCATTCACATGGGAATTCGTCATCCAGTTCATCCAATATGGCCAAAAAAAATTACGTCTGGATTGGAAAACCACCTTAGATAGTCCAGATATCCCGTCAGGTGGTCCTCGTATCAGCGAATTACCGGGAGAGCTTTTAGCCTGCCTATCTTCTCGACTCGCAGCATTTCTCCCCTGCCAAGTAATTTATATTTTTAAAAAGTATTTTGTTTATCAATTTTTTGAATTTTATTTAGAGTTCCGAAGATAGCTTTCGACAAGCTTCATGTGTGTTGAAAGTGTTGATAATTTTATCCCGTAACTACGATAACATTCCTTTAATTGCGTCCTGTGATTGTGCTGCTTCAGCGCTCGCCATTGCCACTTTGGCTTTACCCAAGGTTCGTTTTTCTTAGCGCGAAGTGTAGCTTGTATCCTTAAAGTATATACTGTCTCTTATTCTAGGTTGTGACAGACGGTGGTGAGGAACCTGAAGATGCTGGAGATTATTTGAAACTTTGCGCCCTCTTTCTCGAGCTCCTCTACGATCCTTATTTGACCTGGCGAAAACGACGTTTGAAAATGGGATTGGATTTCAGGCAGTTGGCTTTCCAGCCCGCTTTACTTCACCCTGAGTTGATTCCATTTCTATACGGTAAAACTATTGATTTTTAATTCTCATTTTTAAAAAAATTTAAGAAAGAACTTTCTCTTTTAGAGTGCTGTGAGAAGGAAGTAGTGGTAAGCTCACCCTCGGTGGCGAAGCAGTTCGTGCATTTATTAGGAGCAGTCGTGTCAGGCGCGCAGGTACTTTTCTAAACCATCTTACAAATATTTCATGTGGTTTTATTATTTCAGCACAACGCCTTGAAAGCAATCTGCCCGGCCACTATCCATTCACTGTCCAAAACGATAGAAAACGCGTACTTGGCCTCGGAAGTAGCGTTGGTAGCTATGGATGACTTTGTGATCATTATACATACTTTACTTTCCTCTAAAAGTGATCAGGTAATACATAAATAACATATAAATAAATATATAGATGGATAAATAGATGAGTATATTAAATTAGTGTATCTTTCTTAGCGATTTAATTCTTCGCGTTATAATTAATACCACTTTATTTTTTTTTACAGTGTCAAATGGAGATGGGACAAGTAGTGGTAGAGTATGTTACGTCGTTGCAAAGATTGGGTGAACAGCAGCAGCCCTTTTTCAAGGAACAAGATAGTCTGTCAGTGATGCGCCGAGCTGTCAAGACATTGGGGCTGTTCTTGTCCCACAAGTCCTGTGAATGGCTGCAGAACGAGATGGTGAAATCTGATGTGGTGGGCCAACTAATCTCATCTATCGCCCATAGTCCCTTTTCGCTCCAGTCCAAGCAAACCTTGGCTGTGGATGTGGTTGCGTTCTGTGAAAAACTCTTGCGAACAAACAGTCAAGCCAAGCGGGAATTTACCCAGTCCCAAAGCCCGGACCAGCTTTTCGATTTCTTCGTGTCCTTAGTTGAACCCAGTGCGGATCTTTTAGACGCATTAATAAACTTTGCCATTGATGTCCAAGTAAAAATACTAAAAAAGAAGTTTACTGTTAACATTGCTAGAAAACGAATCTGGGTTTTCTTTTTAGAGCGGTTTGATAACCAATCCAGTGGTCATATTGCGTATGCTCGAGTGGCTACCTGGTTTAACTCCTACCAATCAAATCTGGTTGGCTTGCAAGCTGAAAGAAGCCTGTGGCAACTCATTCCACAAGTAAATATTGAATTAATTAACTTTAGTTTCCTTTTTGACACGAATTTGACTGATTATGGTTTGATATCATCGTTTAGCAAATGCATCGCAGCACAAATGAGTCTTTTGGGCCAAATCGCGACCGTTTTAGTGCAGCAAACTCTCATCGTCCCTGCGACAGTTTTGGAGTTGCTCAAATTAGTAGAAATCCTGGGCTGCCATTCCATTAGCACGACGGAGTTACGTCTATTGATTCAGCTGCTCAACCAGCCCAACGTAAAATTGAACACTTGAGCCAAGTTTATTTCGTATAAAGAAATGCATACTTTAACAGTTATTTTTCGGTCGTAGTTTCCATGGACCAAGCAAGTTTTATCGGTTTTAAATTCGCTTTGCATTTCGCCTGCACCCTCTAGTCACGCTTCCCACTTTTTCGACATCCAGTCCATTCAAGGTAAAATATTTTGATTTAATTTGCATAAACGTTTTTAGAATATTTAAAAAAAAATCCTTTTTCAGATGGATTAGTAATACCAACGATAAACTTATGGCAAAGCGCAGGCTACGGATTAACATTTTTCGCCTGGCTGCGCTTGGATGAGCCTTTACGTCACACTGTGAACGCGAGAAGGCAGATTTACAGCTTCCAGACCTGCAAACAGCAGAGCTTTGAGGCCTTTTGTCTTCACGACAGCACGCTAGTCATTGGTGTCAAAGTGAAAAAGGAATTTATCACCGCCATGCTGCCCGAGCCCATTAGCGACACCGACTGGCACTCGCTCTGCGTTTCCCATTTGCCTCCTAAACGCCCCTTTGGACAGAACCAACTCGTCGTCTACTTTGACGGGGTGATGAAGATGAGTATCAGCTTCAAATCCCCCTCCTTAAGCGAGGTTCGTTACTTCAAAGGGCCCTTTCTTTTTAATGGTTGTGGGATCATTTAAACTACATTTGTTTGCTTTCAGGCGATTACATCGTGTACTGTGGGCGCACCAGCCATCCAGCCACGCCCGCCTAACCCCTCCTCAGCAGCTTGGGATGCTTCAACGGCTCGGTTTATTCCCCAACTCGTATCGCAGTTGCCTACGTATTTATCCTTACCTTCGGGCTTAGGATTTAAGTCCCAAACTGATCCGAAAGACTTGGCAGTGAGAATAGTGCCTGCCGGGCAGCAAGACACGGTCTGGGGCGTGGCTGACGCCCTGAGAGGGCAACTGAGCTCCTGTGTGCTCTGGCAAGAGGCTGCGCCAGCACAGTACGTCAAAGCTTGGCATGAAGCAGGTTAGGATTTATTTTTCATATACGATTTTGAACAATGGGAAAAGGTTTAACTAATGAATTTGATTGCAATAGGAGTGAACGGATACTCGTTTTGCAACTGGGAAGATGAGACGCACTTGGATTGGGCGCCTAAAGTGGTGTTTTGCTTGTGTGCCCAAGCTTACCATGCCCAGTTTTGCGCCGACGTGTCCGTCAACGCCTTTTTTGATGCCCAAACTTCTAGTTGTCTTTACCACGTGTCCAGTTTTAAGGTAAGTTTTTTTGGCTAATATAAGATATTTTCTAAGCACTCTGGTTCAAGAGTTTATGCACTCGATTTTGATTAAGTTCATTTGTTTAGAGGTTTTTGTTTATTACTTTCATTTGAGGTTAGTTCCATTTATCGAATATTCTTTTGAACTCAAATTGAGACTTATTGAATCTGTTCTTAGGACGTTTTGCGTTGCGTGGGCGGATTAAGTGCATTGCTGCCCATTTTGGAGCTGTGTGCCGGTGAAGACCATGACGTGGGCCCTCTTTTTGCTTTCTCTGACGATAAAGCGACGTCTTCTCTCATCGACGGACTTAATGAGGGTGAAATTATTCTACGAGTCTTATATAAAAAGTTACTCAAACCTTAGTATCCTTAAATCACCTTTTCCTTAATTCTTGGCCTCATTTATTAAACGCTCTATTCTTCCCTAATTCTTCGTTTGTTCCAATGCTTTTGAATGTAATTCAAATCCACATTTGAGATTAGTCAAATTTAACTTTTATTTTTTTAAGATTGGAAATGGGAGTCCAATGTAGTGGCCGCTTCGCTGAGTTTAATGCGTAATGCGATTTACCAACATGCAAACAATGAGGACGAATGTTTGCGCAAACCGGTCCTTCCTTTGGTTGGCTACTTGCTGCAATCGGTAAACACTTCGGGAAAATCAATTTTGTTTGAAAATTTGTATAGAAATAATTTTTGTCCTTTATACGAATAGGTTCCCGGTTACTATATTGATGTTGCAGTGTTAATGGCAGTGCAATCATGGGTGGAATACGCGCGTGATGGGCAACATTCCCGTATTTTGCACACTTTGTACCAGTTTGTGCTTTTTGACCTGCGAATTTGGGCCAGAGCAGCGTTTCACGTCCGCATTGGTAAGTTTTTCCGTCTTTTTGCGATTTCTTTTTTCTTAAATATCACTTGATAGGTCACGTGCAGTACATCACGAATTTAATACGTGAAGACCGGAAATCTTTCCGAAAACGGTTTGGCGTTCAGTATAGTCTCGACGCCGTACGCCAGTATCACAGCGAAGCCAGCGAGTTGAGTCCTGAGGACCGGCAGACACTACGAGCTGCTTTTTGGGGCATTATCACGCTGTACCTCCAAAAGGACGTCACGTATGGCGACATCACGGCTTTAGCAGGCTTTCTTTGGACTGTGCGGGAAGAAATACTTGTGAGTTTCAATTAGAATTTCTTTTGTCACTTTCCTGCAAGCTAAGGTTTTATTTTTTATTTTGGAAAAAGAAAAAAAAATATTTTTTCTCTTGAAAAGTCTGAAATCTGAGGAACCCTATGTGATCAAATTTTAATTATCATTCCCATCGTAAACCTTCTGTAATCGTAGGTCGTGGAGTGTTTGGACACGCTTTTGAGTTACACCGAAAGCAAGCACGTGAAAGACCAATTCTACTTGCTTCTACTCGAACCGAAATGTGCAGAGTTGCTCTACGCAGTTTTCTTGGAACGTACCTTTGGAGTGGAGCTACGTACCAAAGTCCTCAAAGTATGCCGACTTATTGTTATTATTGTATAAATTAACTTCCGTATTTCAAGTTGATTTTGAATATTCTGAGAACCGATAAGGTTTACGAGAAAAGCAAGTGGCGATTGCGGCTAGAAGGGATTGGATTCCCTGGTTTGTGTTGTTATACGCAAGGCTTGACTGTCAGACCTGATTTGGCCAATTTGCTCCTGGATATTGTTCTCAGCAAAGGTAAACCTCGGATTTAAAAAAAAGGTATCAAAACACCGTTTTTTTAGACGGTGGACACGCTTACCGAGGAGCTTTAGCGGTCACGTATGCCTTGGCTGAGGAAAGTCTTCAGGTGAAGTTGGAAGCAGCCAAGAAAATACTGGCTTTTGTGTTTTTCAAGCCCAGTTCGCCGCAGTACTTTGTCCAACAGGTAAACACGTCTAGTTAGCCTTTGAACTGGGTAATGAAACACCTTTTTACGTGCAGGTCAGTTGGCAAGAGTGTTTGTGCCGTTTACTTGTTAAACATTCCATCGTCCCGGGTCCGAACAACTCCATCAAACCCATGCTATCGGATTTGATGCAGTTTGAAGATTCCCAGGATGATCTTCTCATCCGTCCAGCGCCTTTGTCGCCCTATAGACCGCGCCCTTCCTCGGGTAGCAGTGTCCGCTCGTCTTCTTTGCAAATTGAACCGGATTGGAAGGAAGTAGCCGAGTTTGTGTCGGATAATTTGCAAAACGTCGCTGGCAATTTGCAATCAGTAGTCCATTCGGCCTACTCGGTTATCAAACAAAAAACGATGCAAGTCCAAGTAAGGCCTAACCTAGTCTAAAAATATAGAGAATATAAATAGAAAAAATTTATTGATTTGTATTTTTTTGTATTCTTTTTTATTTATATATAAAATATATTTATATATTGGAATAGTTTATATTTATAATATATTTCTTATTTAATTTTGTTAAATTATCTATTTAGGAAAACCTGGAAGGATTGGGTGAAAATACTTTGTCTCGTTTCAAGCGCAGGAGCCAAAACAGTTTCGATGAAACAGATGTCTCCCCCAGAATGACCCGTTTCTCAAACTTATTTAGCCTCGAAATGGCCACGGATGCCCTTAGCTTCGATCACGCGTGAGAAAAGAAATTTTTTTTTCTTGAATTGAAGGAAAAAGATTGATGTCCTCTTGTCTTGTAGTGAAGAGGAAGAGCTGGGAAACTGTATGTCTCTTCAGAGCACGCCCAAGTTGGATCGACGCCAAGAAAGGTAACTTGGAAAATAATGCCAAATTAAAAGAGTCCGAACACTTGATTGGATATTGAAATGGAATTTGGATTCTAGCTTGGATCAGGACACGGTGAGCATAGTTTCCGAGGTTTCGGGGCATTGGACGGGTGTTATGTTGGAGCCTGGCACTGAACCCCAGGAGGAATTGTGCCAAATTGTTCTCACTTTGCTTATGATCCTGTCCTGGAAAGGTCTTCATGGACCGCAGGCCTGGAAAGTAATTCTTTTTAATGATTCAAATAGTTTGTAGGCTTGCATTTTTTATTTTATTTTATTTTTCCACTTTCAAGGGTCGCATGCAAGTGTTGAGTTGCATTAATTTGCTAGGTCTAGGCAACGAACTCTATAAATCCCATGTGGAGCTGAAACGCAGATTGTTGGAGATGATGCTACAGTCCGTAGCCACGGATGTGCGTCATGTGGTACCTTTGCCACCCTTAACGGTCACCAACGCCACAAATTTGCTTCAATCGGTGTATGACCTGGTGGTTTTGGATCCCCATGAAGACGAATCTAAGAAAATCGCCTTGAAACTGGTCGAAAACACGCTGACGATTATCGAGGCTTTGGAGTTATATAAGGATCCAGATGGACGAGAATTCCACATGGCTTTAGGTACCAAACATTTTTTATGTCATTTTTTATTGCCTCCTGCAGAAGTTCGGCAAGCCTTGATAATTTTTAAACATTAAGCAATTCTAAATTAAATAATTGTAACGTAGTTTTATTAATTAATTCTAAGTTAAATTAAATAGTAATGCTTTACTAATATGGAATATTATAAATTAAATAGAATGAAATTACTGGCTGTTGAGCCAGTAGACTTCATAAAAAGTATTTTTGTAAGAATACTTTACAACCGTTTTCTCTTTTCAGACATCTTGGTTACCTTTGCCTTGTGCCAAGACAAAGAATTGTGTGCGATCGCTGCCTCACGCTTACACATGTGGGTGCAGACATACGTGACAGAAAGCGACGCTCTTTGCTTCGTTTTCTACCGCCTTTGCACCACTCAGCCTGCTTTAATGCGTACGGCTAAATGAATTATCGCCGCCTACTAATCGCAATAAATTTTTGTTTAGATGATACTGGAAGGCTAGTGTTCGTTTTTCCCGCCATTAAAGCCATACTGGAGAAAACAGCTGCAATTCTGGGCACGTATTCCCGATTCCCAGCCTTGGATCCTGATTTGCCGGACAGTAACGTTTACGAAGCTTTCCTCCTGTATGCTTTGCAGCCAGAGTGGAAGACTTTTGTGGGAAATGACGTCAAAACTCGATATGAATCGTTTTCGAGCGCCGTTTTAGCCGGTTTACCTGAAGCCATAAATCGTCAGTGGGCTGAAAGCGATGAAGCGATCATGGTGGCCGTCCATGGACGCCAAAAGCAAGTGGCTGAATCCAAAGCGCGATTCCAGGTAAGTTGGTTTTCACCTTTGAGCCCAAATAACACGGAAAACAAGTTTTTACCAGCCCATTAGTAAAGCTTCTTAGTAAAAATAATAATAATAATAACAAAATTTAAAAAAATACACGAAGGGATTAACAAAATAGTAACCTTTTGTTTTCTTGCTTTCCAGGTGCAAGTTTTGGATGTGTTTCGAGCGCGACAGAACGACGAACAAAATCGCTGGCAAGCGACGCAAAGCCTGCTCAAATCGCAAAACGCTCTCCTCTCCAAGCGGTGGAAGCAATCCAAGTACTTCATGACTAGTCGGTGTGGTCCTTGGCCTTCTAAAATTGCCACACCGTTGCACTGGAAGCTTTCGCATTACGAAAATAGGTCGCGGATGCGCATCAAACTGGTTCCCAATTGGAATTTCGATAATCATGCGCAAGCCAGCAAGTTACGTGATAACGCAGGTACAAAAAAGTACTTCTTTACATTAAGTTTTACCTTGAAGAAATTTTATACTTAACAAGAATTTAACAAGAATTTTCTTTTAACTAACCCTTTTTATCCAAAAGCTTTGCGCAAATTGAAGGCGCAAGGTAAATATTGAAGTTTGTGCCAATTTGACTTTGAAATGATTGGCTAATTACTTTTCGGTAACTCCCTCATGACTACTCTTACATTGTTTAAGGTGTTTTTGTGGACCACGATCCGTTTAATTTGCCGCTGAAGATTGCCAAGCAGGCGGTTAGGTTAGGCCAAGGAGAAGATAGTCTGGCTGACGAAGATTTAGCTCTCGCTACAGCCATGCAGTAATTCTTTATATTTTTAAAACTTTTTTCCCGTATCTAACACAATGATTGTGGTTTTTCAATATAGAACTCTGCAAAGCGAAGCTGGGAAAGAAGGCAAGGAAAAGGCGATTCTGATTGAAGATTGCGAATTGGTGACGCTCATGTCGGTCTTCAAAGGCAAGTTCGAGTTGACTTCGAATCATATCTGTTTTTACGATTTGAGCGCTGAGGATCGTGAGCGGCAAGACTGCAAGGTGAATTCTTTTCTTTTTTAGAGAGAGAAAGGTATTTTCATTTTATTTTCATGATTAATTTGTCTGTTTTTTAGTGGAGCTTGACGCATCTCAAAGAAGTGCATCTGAGGCGATACAATCTGCGAAGGAGTGCCTTAGAGTTTTTCTTAGTGGACCAGACCAATTTCTTCTTAAACTTTAACACCAAAGTTCGCAATAAAGTCTATTCACGGATCGTTGGTTTACGCCCGCCTAACCTGCTTTACCACACTAGCAAATCTCCGGCTGAATTGCTACGGACGTCCGGTGTGACCCAGCGTTGGCTGAATCGGGAAATCTCTAATTTCGATTACCTCATGCAGGTATGTTATTGATTTTACTAAACATATTCTTCATTTGAATCGTCTTTTTTTAAAAAAAAAAACATTCCGTCATTTTGGGAACACTTTAAAAATAATAATAATTAAATACTAGATAATTAATAGTGATTGTTTTATAGTTAAACACGATTGCGGGCCGGACGTTCAATGATTTATCCCAGTACCCAGTCTTTCCTTGGATCTTAGCAGATTACGATTCAGAAGTGCTGAATCTCTATGATCCAGCCACTTTCCGTGATTTGTCCAAGCCGATGGGCGTGGTCAATCCTAAAAATGCAGCTGAAGTCAGCTCCAAATTCGATCATTTTGAGGATCCGTCAGGTAAAAACTTGTTCTCCTTGTATATACACTTGTATCTCGGTCTTGTTAACATAATAACCTCTTTTTTTAACTATTGATATTTAACTTTTATTTTTTTATCAATGAATTATTTGTTAATTTGTTTGTTTAACCTTTTTTTTACCATTTTTAATTATTTTATTATTTTATTTGAATTACTTAAGTTTTAGTTATTTAAGTGTTTCTGTTTTTAATTATTTAAAACTTCCGAATGAGTTTGTTTTGATTTAATATTTCAGGGACGGTGGCCAAATTCCATTACGGGACGCATTACTCGAACGCTGCTGGCGTTTTGCATTATTTGGTACGTTTGGAACCGTTTACGTCATTGCACATTGAGTTGCAAAGCGGTCGATTTGACGTGGCAGATCGCCAATTTCATTCTTTGCCCTCCACGTGGAAAATGCTGATGGAAAACCCCAATGACGTCAAAGAGCTTATTCCCGAGTTTTTCTGTTTGCCGGAGTTACTCATTAATATGAACAAGTACTGCTACATTATAGTTTCCTTTATTTAATTTTTTTTTTTTAACGATGTTTTTTTGTAATTACAGTTTCGATCTTGGAGTCTTGCAGACCACCAAACAACGGATAGATGATGTAGAATTGCCAAGATGGGCTTCTAGTCCTGAAGATTTTATCTGGAAACATCGTCAAGCCCTGGTAGGTTTCCTGAAAGAATAAAACTGTCGGAATAAAAAAAGAAAAGAATAACAATCATTGGAAACTTTTTAGGAAAGCGAATATGTATCGGCACACTTGCACGAGTGGATTGATCTCATTTTCGGCTATAAACAACGCGGATTAGCGGCTGTTGAAGCCCTCAATGTCTTTTACTATTGCAGGCAAGACAATTCTTTTCTTTTTTATTCTATTTTATTTTAATATGGTCAACTTTTCATATCTTTAGCTACGAAGGGGCAGTAGATCTCGACGCAATTAGTGATCCCATGGAACGCGAAGCTGTGGAAGGCATGATCAACCATTTCGGACAAACGCCTTGCCAACTGCTCCAAGAACCTCATCCCCAACGGATGCCTTTCTCCCAAGCCATTCACCGGTGGACGACCAAGCCGGGTGAGAGTACGGCACCTTCCTTGTTCGTCTTCCCGGATTGGAGCAGCTTCCCCATCGAGGTAATGTGTTCCATCCCTCTCCTTAGCTCTTTTTGAAGGTTTCCCCCCATAAAGCATGCATATTATTTTTGTTAATTCTGTATGTTTTTTGAAGTTGGGATGCGAATATGGAGATTGGACCGTGTTCCTCAGCCTTCAAGCCAGGAATAACCGTTTGAGTGCAACAGGGTCGCCAGAACCACTGGTGAGCGTGACCAGGTCAGGTCACGTGCTGGTCCATGCTTGGCAACCGTTCGATAAGCACGTTCCCTTGTCTTTTACCTTGGAGAAGGACCCCACAGTCAATTCAAAGTATGCGTCAACTTATTCTTATTGTGTTTAACCAGTATTTCTTGCATTAATTTCTTTTTTCTTTTCCGTAGAGTGAAGAGAAAATTACATGGTGTAATTCACCCTAGTTTGAAAGCCTGCAGTCAACTAGTAGGATTGACGCCTGACGGCAGGTTTCTTGTCATGGGCGGATGGTGGGATTCCAGTGTCCGTCTGTATGGACTACCCAAATTGAAGTGCGTGACCACGGCTTATAAACATTTAGGTAAGAATATGTTCTTTAATATGTTTTTAGGTAATAATATGTTGACATGTTAACGGGATGTTTACAGAGTAATTTTTTTTTTTTTTTTTTTTTTTCAGATGTGATTACCTGCTTGGTGGTGGATTCCAAAGGATCGTACCTCATGACAGGCTCGAAAGATTCGACTTGTGTGTTATGGGAGCTGAACAGCTCTGGTACGACACCGAACCAAGTGGTTTTACAACCTTTGCACGTGTTATGCGGCCACGCAGGCGGAGTCCAGTGCGTCGCCATGGCCAGTGAACTTGATTTTGCCGTTTCAGGCTCCCAAGTATGTCAAATTCTTTGGTCAGTTTTTTTTTTGACAGAATGGAGTGACGTTGAAACTTGTAGGACGGGACCATTAACGTGTACACGGTGAAAGACGGGGATTACCTAAGAACTCTCCAACCCGGATTTCCTGTCTTACTGCTCACTTTATCGGATTTGGGTCACATTGTATGCACCACAGTAGACAAGGCAAGCATAGTTCATTTTCCCCATGCTTTCCTTTTTTTCTTTTTATTTTCTTACCGGTTGTTATAAAAATCGTAGAAAAAACTTCTAATTAATTTTAATAATAAATTAATTTTTTTAATTGTTCTTAGAAGGAGCACAAGGTCCACGTGTATTCGGTCAATGGTCAAAATACGGGCATGTCCAAGTCACCTTTCAAGATCACATCGCTGCAAGTAGTCAGCGACTATATCCTTACTGGCGACGTCAATGGTGACGTCATAGTTCGACGCTTATATGGGTATTCCTCCTTCTCTTCAATAAAACTTAACCTTGATTCGATTTTTTTTTCTTTTTGGGATAAAACAGTTGTGTTCCCGAGCGTCAAATATCGTTAGCATCCGCTATCGAAACAATGACGATATGTCATGGCCAAAGTCATGTGATTGTTTCGTGTATTGACGGTACAGGTTCGGTAATCACCCCGTCATTCGATGGTGGCATTTAGATATTTTTTTTATTTTTTTTTTTGAGACTAGAAAATTAGAAACTATCCCCAGTCGTTTTTTTAACTGTACAAACATTTCCATAAAAGCAAAGTATTCCAACGTTTTACATTATTCTTTCTTGTTTTTATTCTTGGGATAAAACGCAAAGAGGTAAGTCAATAAATTAAGGGGGATTTAGGGAGGCAGGGGAGTAAATTTTTCTTATCGCACAAACACAAACATGTATGTACCTAACCATTCCTGACATATTTGTATTAGTTCCCGATGAACCCCGGAAGTGCTTCGGACAGTGATGATTCGGGTCCGGTCTTGGAGTACTTGGGCCGGCACACGCAGCCGTTTTCTACTAGAACGTAGTCTTGGCCAGTCAGCGTGACAGGACCCAATGGAATCACTAGAAACAGGTACGGCACATAGGTTTGCACGCATTCTCCGTGAACCACGTCGCATTCTTTGGAGCTGTGGATGGAAAAGAGAGATAATTCTATTGCGAGTTCGTATTTCCCCGTCCTACTCACTCGCAAACTTCGAAGATGACTTGCTGGAGCAAATCAGGAAACTTCTGAACGATAGTCACGGGCTGACCCGAAGTTAGGGATACTCCGTACAGTGGCGCTGTGGTGTTATACCTCGTCTTGCACAGTCGGCCCCCTGGTCCGGCGCACGCTTGTCGGGATTCGGTATTTCCTGTAGAAGGTCGTCGTCTCGAGTTGGTTTCGTCAGCCATGTAAACTGGGTTGTCCGTTAAAAGGCTTCTCTCTATCCAGAATAAACGAAAAAAAATCTATTAGTTGTATTTTAATTAAGATCGATGACTTTTTGTAAAAAAGAAAAAATATAAATTAATTTATTTGATAAATGGGCAGCTTTCATTAAATGGGTAATTTTAGTTCCGTACCTTCTCGCAGACTGTAGCCGTCAGATACGCTGACCTTTCCATAGTTGGCCGCTTCGAAGTGTTGCAGCAATTTCTTTTGAGTAACAAGTGGATCCACCAAATTACTGGCTCGACCTTTCCGCTTATTGCTGGGGAATGCCTGTTCTATCACCTCTCTTGCAGAAAGATATGGTTTTTGGGTTAGCGTTATGTTTTTCAAAATTAGGTGAGTAGAAATAATCGTGAAGCTAAATGATACCTGGGGTATGGCGCTTTCTCAGGGCCGAGGCAATTCAGATTTCCCGTTAAGGCATCCCCTTGCAAATACTTGAGACCACCAGAAGCAGTACAGTCTGGCAGGGATGATTTGGAGTCTGACACCGTTCCCAACACCAACACCAATATGGCCCAGTAGAACATCTGTCGATGGAATTATTAATTAGGTATGGTTAATTATCTGCCGCCTCATAAAGGATAGACTCTTCAGGATTTCTTCAGATTTCTTCTGGATTATGCAAGTTTTCTAAACTGGCCATAGCATTCGATAGTTAAACCAATTCGTGAAGAAGTTTAATCATATCTAACTTTTAGGTAACAATTCAACCTAACCAATTCAATTCAATACAACTCAATTTAACCAAGACAAGAAACTAATAACAAGACCATAATAACCCTAATTAAAACAGTTTGAATATCCGCAAGCAAATTGTACCAGCGATAAGATTTTAATGAAATTGGAAGCAAATGAAAGGAATAATATTAAGAACGAAGAAAATAAATGGCTTGAGCTCATTTAGCAGTAGAGTATTGGTTTTAAAACAACTACGAGGAATAAACAACTAATTAATCGAGTCCAAAGAGTTCAGTTAACCGAAGTGTGAGAGATGTTGGTCAAGTAACGGGATTCCTGATAAGACTGACGTTCTTTCGCGCTCTGGGTTACTCGCCTGAAAAATACCGTGGGGGAAAAACCAGTTTGTGCGTCTAATAGAGCGCAATCCGGATAACTGCTAAGTCGGCCAGCAAAACGCAACGCGAAAAAATAAAATTGCCCGGTATGTGGAACTCGCTTACAGGAAACTCGGTAAACTACTAACTTCTTTTTATTGTGCCGTGAACTTTACCATGAAACCTAACGGAAAAAATTATTTCCCCTTGGTCACTTCACTGAAATAAGTTCCGGCCCGCACACGGAAAAAGAACGCGATTTACCCTTGAACTTGAGGTCATTTACTTTTTAAAAAAAATCCGTGGGCATTTCCCTACACCTTTCAGACAGTTAAGCTTGTGACACTTGTACCCGGACATCGGAAATTATTCAATTTACAAGGAAGAGAAAGGTCAAAAGAATGACTCACCTTGAAATGGCGAATGTAAAGTAAACACGCGAATTTTGACTTAGAACAATTCACACACTTTCAGCTATTCCAATTTTGTAACGTTCCTTTTATTTTTCAAATTTTCCAGTCTAGTTCCTGGATGTGAGATATGTCATGAAAGGATCACGGTTGGAGCTCAACACATCTCGCCAAGTGCTTGACCACAGAAATGTTGATTTAGGGGAACCGGGGGAGAAACGCGTGTGCTTTTAAGCCGCGTGGCTTTACAAATGAATTGTACCTGGGCTCGGTTTCATACCGTCTCGGATTTCTTGCGTTGGCAGAGACGGGTCCAGTTATGGACCCAAATAAGAAATTAAATTCCACCTGCCTGTGGGGTTTTCTGGACTTTCTTCCTGGCTACTACTACCTATCAAAGCACCGAGGCACCAGCAACACCAAAAGGGACATCCCTAAAGGCCAAGGTTGGGGGTACCTTGTTGAGTTGGCCAGTCCAAGCGACGCCCACTTTCAACGAGGAAAAGTCCCGTTTTTTCCTGCTTAGCCTCCGGTCACCGTAGCGAGTAGTACAACAATGCCAACACAAAACCAGATCCCCAGCGACAACACGAAAACAGGTATATGTGAGGCTGTTTTTGTCCCGATCGTGGTCAATTGTTGCGGTCAGCGGAAAAGGGCGTTCTGTTTTTTAATTTTTAATTTGGGAGAGGAAATATTGAACAAGTGGTCACTTTTGACCTGTCGTGACCCTTGACCTTAAGACTTAAAAGTTGGATTTCAGCTTCCTCTATTTACTGATTCGCTTGGTTCGCTCCCAATTTAAAAATAGTAATATTATATTCTCTCTGTTGGTTTAGTTTTAAATGGGTTTAGTTTGAATGGCTAGCTTGAATGGGTTTAGTTTTCCTGAACTTGGAAAATATGTATGGCGATACAGTTATAAAGTTTCGCTTATGGTTCAGTCTTGTTTGACACATTTATAAGAATTAATTCAGCCTTACCTGTTTTTTATTTCTTAATTGGATCACTTGGCAATATAAGTTGAACCTAGGATTGTTTATCTTTTGACTGGATAATCTACTACAACTATTACAACTGGATCACTGTTGGCTGGCGATCAACATTTTAAGTATATTGAAAGGAGTTTTCCAGTACATCGAATTGTTCGCAATGTGTTTGGACATTTATTTCCCAACTAAAGGATGGATTATACCCTTGCAACTTAACGGTAGCCTATTCTTTTATTAAACTACTATATTTTTTTTTAGTTCAGCATTGTTCACATTGTCAAGGAAGAACCAAGGGGTTCGCAACTTGCTTGTAACCTCGTACACCCTGACTAGTCGGTTACAATTTTGCCTCTTTGTGACCTTTATAACCGTACTTTGTAGCTTAGTAACCGTACTTTTGTAACCCAGTAACCTTCCTTCCACCCGAAACTCCGAGCTCCCTACCTTTCGTTTGTATACCTGCTTTTTGGCTTTAAAAAAGTCTTGGTTCTTATTACTCAGACATAACTCACTGCATAGTGGCTTTTCCTTCTCGCCGTCACGCGATTGCCGTAGCTTGCCGTCCTGCCGGGCCGAGACCCGCGCCTCACGGCCTTTGGGCAAGTGTCGGTTCGGACGAGGAGGTTTGGACTATGCGGCTACTTAGTCCATGGCGTACAGCGGAGCCTGAAGATCACGGCGCGAAGGAAAAGTCATTTTTCTGTGACTGGGCGTGTAAATTAACCAAAGCACCCTAAGACTTGTTTCAGCATTCAAAAATTATAACGGTGCCGCTTCTTTATTTGCTTCTTTATATACTTCTTCAAGCCCGTACCCAGGTTGGTTGTTAGGGGGGCTTAAACCCCCCCGAATTTTTTTCTCCATAACGATATCCACATACTCCCCCCCCCCCCCCGAACCAAAATTCTGGGTACGGCCCTGTACTTCTTTATGTTTCAGTGTTGAGTAACGTCAAGTAAGGCGGAGTATTGCTACAAGTCCGGCCTTCACAGAATCTACAATATATCAGAATCTACAATAGATATCACTATGCATCAATATATCAATATATAACTATATATCGATATATAACTTTATAACCGGGGTTCTCCAGAGTTTGTAACTCCGCAATACAGCAGGGTCACAAACTTTTTTGTAACTTTCGTACACCTGGAAACTGAGTTACGAACCCTTTGGGAAGAACAGTGCCGTAATACAGTGATACACTGATGCACGAACTACTGTGGGGATATCCTGTTTGGTGACGAAGATACAACTGTAGGACCTACGACCCGTCTACGGTGTTGTCGATGCTTCTGACAAAAGTTTCCAGGTTATTTCAGAGGTTGTTTAGATCACAGTATAGAGGTTTACACAGTATGGTAACAGGGGTATCCTTCCAATGTTAAGGTTTTCTGACAACTCTCTCGGTCTCAAGAGGATGTGAGGGTACTAAAGAACATAGGAGGAATGGATTCACAGACTTACCCATGTACCCACTATGTAGTCATTCCTAATCTTCTAGAAAAAGGGTTCGAAAACAGAACAAAACATTCACAAAACGGGGGACTGGTGACCTTTCTCTCGGGTACTCTAGGGAGTTTTGGACTGCCGTAAGGCCCGACCTGCATTGCGCTTTGTAAACCGTCGTGACCTTTTTTGAACTGCACTGGGAGGTCTGCGAATGTACCCTTTGATTTTCTGGCCTTTTACCTGAATATTACTCTGAGGACCGAAAAGGTCGTCAGAAAACCGTAACATTGGAAAGCCCTGTTACCATACTGTGTAAACCTTTATACTGTGGTTTAGATCTCCTTCCTTATCATTTCCTCAATATATATCTGCTGTTTGTTTACTTTTGGTTTAAGTTTTCCAACCGTAACAAGGTAAACCAATGTTAAATCGCCATCACTGCATCTCACCCGATAGTCTAAAAAGACACGGAAAGAAGAGTATAACATTTTCTTGTAGTGACCTATCATTAGAAGTAGTGTTACAAGAAAATATGTAGTATTTCTGCTTTATTTTCCAGGTTTAGATTTTTGTTGTACGTTTTGGTCTTAATTTCTTGCGGAAGTGGCATAAATAACCCATTTTTTCGGGATTCTTGTTTTGCGTCGAACCTCGCGTAATGGAAAAGAATATATCCCGTAATTAGAAATCTTTTGCTTTTTGCTGATGAAATTCTTTGAAACGAATCCGGGACCACTATTCATGTGGCCCTTTGACGAATCAGCGTTCAGATTAGCGGGATACGTATGCTGCCACCTAGTTTCCTTTTTTGGCTGGACTGACTCGTACCATCATTCGTTCTTCATTCTTTCTGGTGGGTTCGCTGAGAACGGTTTCGTGGCAAATAGCCTTTGTTTTAAAGGAGTTAGTGACCTTTTTTAATTACTTTCTACTTCTCAGAACAGGTAATATGATTTCTTTCACTTGCATTTTAGGATGGTGTAAGACTATATACGTATAAAAAAGGCGTCTTCCCAGTTTGAGGCTTTGGTTGTTATCAAACATTCATTGTTTGGTCTAACATGTGCCCTTGTCATCCAATCTGCCTTCGACGCAGTTCTCGTATCAGATGACTCAGCCGCTTGGTTTCGTTTTCCTTAGCTCTGATTTAGTTTCTTCCTTTTGTTACTTTTTATGACGAATTATGCATGATTAAGATACGCAGAAACCGCACAACGCCTTCCTGTTCGTATCGGCTTTACTGACTAATCTTGCGTTGGCTTTTGTCCCATCAGGTTGTGCGCCTTTCAGTTGGAGTATTATTGGACGTATTCAAGACCACCATGCAGGTTGCTTTGTTGCTATGTGCCTTTCTGGCTGGAGCCACTGCTGCGTCAGTCTCTGATCTACTCGTCGATGAATGGAAACTTTTTAAAGTAAGTTTTCTTGAACTAATTATTCGTACCAAACCGGTTGGGGATTGTTGAACTTGCCCAAAAAGCCTTGCGGCATACTAGGTTACCCTAAAACAGCTGTCATTCGTATGCTTTAACCTTTAAACCTGTTTGTGTTTCGCAACACTGTCACCGACTAAATCCTGTTTATTTAGGCTTCTTGGCAACAAAACGGAGATATGGGGTGCTTTAATGATTAAGAAAATAAAATGACTAAGAAAATTCCTACAGAAAATAAGGAGAGATTATTAGTTTCTCCATTTCATTTTGTAATTTTGGAGAAAGATCCTGTGTCGTTTTTGGCTTATAACTCCGAAATCTTATGTCTTTATATTTCTTTCTAGGCGAAACATGACAAGAACTACGCTAGTGACATCGAGGAGAAATTCCGCATGAAGATCTTCGTTGAGAACCGTCAAAAGATTGCGAAACATAATGTCGCCTTCATGCGTGGCGAACACTCTTACGAGTTGTCCTTGAACCACTTCGGAGATATGGTATTTATTCTAATCTTTTGTTATTGTTAACTTGCGTATTGCATTTCTTATATCTGAAATACGAAAGATATTTTTTGTGCATTTGGTTTAAACAATATTTTTTCCATAATCCATTTAGTTGCACCACGAATTCGTAGCGACGATGAATGGCTTCAAGGGCAAGTCCAACAGCAGTAATGAGTTTCTGCGCGGCCAAACGTTCATTGAACCTGCCAACGTCGAGTTACCGGCAGAGGTTGACTGGCGTGAAAGCGGTGCTGTAACCCCGGTCAAAGATCAAGGCCAATGCGGTTCCTGCTGGGCATTCAGTTCGGTAAAATACTTTAAATTCCAGTTCCTTAGAATACTTTTGAAATTGTTTAAAATTCTAAAATCCTAACTTTTTGGAAATGTTTTAGACTGGAGCTTTGGAAGGACAGAATTTCAGAAAGACTGGCAAATTGTTGTCGCTGAGTGAACAGAATCTTATCGACTGTTCCGGCAAATATGGCAACGAAGGCTGCAATGGTGGACTCATGGATCAAGCTTTCCAATACGTAAAGGATAACGCCGGTATCGATACCGAAGATTCCTACCCCTACGAAGGCGAGGTAAAGTGCTACTCTTTCGCTTGGAATAGATTTCGGAAGTCCTATCCCCATTTACAATTTTGATTTTTAAAAAAGTTAGACTAGTAATCCAGTTTTTTTAATAAGCTTATTTCCAATCTTCGCAGGATGACAAGTGCCGTTATAAAGCTTCTTCCAAAGGAGCCGTTGATACCGGTTATGTGGATGTTCCAGCTGGTGATGAGTTGAAGCTTAAATCTGCTGTAGCTACAATGGGACCCATTTCTGTGGCGATTGATGCTTCTCACGAGTCCTTCCAGTTTTACTCCAAGGGTAAGAAAGACATTCTGTTCGAAATCGAAACCTAACAAAATTAAAGGATTTCCTGTCATGTAAATAATTAAATTGTTATGGAAAATAATTAAATTTCTGTTATGAAAATTCTAAATTAATATAAATAATATAGACATTTTTTAAATATATAAATAAATATTATAATATAATATAATTGTATGGAAGATCAAATGACCAAGAAATAGACTGGCAAAAGACTGTTGCCTAAGCCGGTTATTATAAAAAAAATAATATAAAAAATATTATAATATATAAATATTATAGAAAATATTATGGAAATGAATAGAAATTAATTTTTTTGGCAGGTGTTTACAGCGAACCTCAATGCAGCAGCGAAGAATTGGATCACGGAGTTTTGGTTGTGGGTTACGGCACAGAGAATGGGCGCGATTATTGGCTGGTCAAGAATTCCTGGAGTGAGAAATGGGGCCAGGCAGGTTACATTAAAATGTCGCGTAATAAGAAGAATCAGTGCGGTATTGCCAGCTCTGCTTCTTATCCCACTGTTTAGAATTATTAGGAAGTCAGAGGCGTGCGACTTGGTTGAATTTTTTGTATCGGACGTTTATTTTGGCCCTTAATCATTTTGTACGGACATTTGTGGAAACAGCGCTTCCCTTCCAGGATTAGTTTTGTTTTCTTAGTCCCGTTTCTTGCATCAGGACACCTGGAAAGGAAGGTCGCGCTTTCAATACATGAACACACAGACTTGATGAAAGTTCACTAACATCTACACAGCGATAGAGAAAATTGTTGAGAATGTTACGGCAACGTGGTCGAAAGCGAAGAAAACTGTTACTTCTTTACTTTGATGTTTCTAGTCCTTCTTCTTGGGCTTTTTTGGGTTCCGTGATCGGCTTTTGGCTTTGCATAAGGGACAAATCGGGGCATTGCGATGAATTTGTTGATGGCACGACAAACAGGACTTCATGGGCGGAGGTTGTTGCCTGATGTAATTCCGGATTATTACGAATAAATGCTGGGTACATTTAGCTTAATTTACCTGAAAGTTGGAGCGGGTCCTGGTTGCGGGGGCAAGGGTCGAGGGTCGTTTTTGGGCACCGTGGCATTCATGAGTAACGACGGCTGAGTGGAAATGTAGGTCGGTTGGGGAGCCATCGAAAGCAAGTTTTCCTCGCGTTCCGGAGGCCAATCCATCTTCGGTTTTTCGGCCAGCAAACTAAGGAATCATAAAAAATGAGCATTTAATTCTGTACGAGTGGAGTTTACTAAATAGCAATTACGCAGAAATGATGTGGCCATTTTCCTCTTCTGTGATATCGGGCAAACGTTCCAAGCCTAGCCGTTCTCTCCTCATGTGGTCAACATCGGATTTGAGAGGTTTGTATTCTTCGTACAAGTGGCGAGCCACATCTAAAGCCTTGCCGCGGGAGTCTTCTGCTTGCTTGATGACATTTTCCATCTAAGGAGAATAACCATGCTTGTTTTACAGCCGATGATAACCGAGCCAGGATATAATGTAAGGTATGCTTACAGCGTTGATGTCGGCATGGATTTGGCGCAGTTCTTCAACATGAGCCATCTTTTCTTGCAGCAAAAGCTCCATTTCTTCCTTGAAAGTAGCCAGACTCTTCTCATCGCTATCAGCTGAGCGAATTTCTTGTAGCAATCGCTGTTTTAGTCTCTCCAAGGAAAGAGTTTTTTGCCTAATGTAAGTGACAAAAAAAAATAAGTAAAATTGTTTTGTAAATAACTAACTCCTTGCCTGATTTCTTTGACCGACTCTAATTGGGAAAATAAAGCACGCTCCCTGCTTTCTACCATTAGCAGGTCCATACTATTTTGCACAAGATCTCGAAGTGATAAGCAGAAATAAGCGCTGGCTTTGCGAATTTTTACCAGAGCAAGCTCAGCTCTTTGTTTGTATTATATTAACAAATGGGTGCGGGTATTTCTAAAAGGCGAAACGCTCCCTCACTGGTTGAATTTAAATAAATCTGAAACGTAAATATTGTCTTCAAAATGAATCAGAATTTGAAAAATACACCCATAAAATCGAAAATTTACTTCTATAGATTTAAGGCGACACGATTAATGTTGAAAGCTCGTCTGATCGCAAAGTAGTGACGTATAAAAGACCTATTTTGCGATCCAAGCCATGATTGGAAGTTTCATCTATACTTCGTTAACATTCACTCAATATTCCCCAGATATTACCAATTAACCCAAACATCCTCATTCCTTTCTTTCCCTGGACAATTGCGCAGCGTTAAAACACAATGCTAAATGAGTCATTTGTATTGTCTATTTCAGTTCAATTTCCCCTTTCTGTTCCATTTTAAACATTACAACCGTCATTTTAAGTTTAAAATATATATAAAATGCGAAGTTTTATTAGTAAGCTAGGTTACTCTTAGAATCATTTAATCTTTTTTTATAATAATGTAAAGTTTTTATCATGTTTTCATAAATTATCTTTCGAATGAAAGGAATATTCCCCTTTGACCGAGTCCGCCGTTCTCCGAACACCGTTCGCCTTTTACCCTATCCTTATTATCTATCTAACCCCAGAAGTAACATTGGTGTCATCAGTAGCTATGATATCTTCCTTTTAGGTCATTTGAATCCAAATCTACCGGCAAAAAATGTCTGTATGGGGTTGCCGTCTTGCTGTCAAGGGTAAACATATATTAATTTCTATTCAAACACTTTAACCAAATAAACCTATTTTCCCAAGGCATATCCCTTGCCAGAGTGTCCACCAGACTCCGACACACAGAACAATCCTTTCCCAAGATAACTACTCATTACACAGTGGTTCCGAGGGAAACCGATGCACGATGGGAGGGTAAAGCACTTATGCACATTAATTTCCTGAGTTATTTTATTTAGCAATACGTTCCAGGTGTGGATATGGAGCGTTTTGCTGATGAGACCGATGTAGTCATCGTAGGAGGAGGCCCTGCTGGTATGTCTGCTGCCATTCGCCTTAAACAACTAGCCATTGAACAGGGCATGGAACTGCGGATTTGTTTGGTCGAAAAATCTGCTGAAATAGGTAAATTTCTCTTTCAAAAGAAAGATCTCGAGTTTCAAGGAACCTTTTCGTATCCAGGCGGCCACATTCTCTCAGGAGCTTGCCTAGAACCTCACGCTTTAGACGAACTCATCCCTAATTGGAAAGAAAAGGGAGCGCCGATTCATACCCCTGTCACCGAAGACGTTTTCTCCTTATTGACCCCCAAACTGAGGATCCCCATCCCTATTCTACCAGGTACAGTACTATAAACTCTTTCGAATAAACTGCTTGCATCATTTAATCACTGGCATCAATTAAGATTTCGTTTTTATTTTTCATTTTTAGGAATGCCCATGAACAACCACGGGAATCAGATTGTTCGCTTAGGCCACTTCGTAAGATGGTTAGGGGAACAAGCGGAAGAGTTAGGGGTCGAATTGTACCCTGGTTATGCAGCTGCCGAAGTTTTGTACCATGAAGATGGAAGTGTGAAAGGAATTGCCACGAATGATGTAGGAATCGCCAAAGATGGCTCTCCCAAGGTAAACACCGTTAACTAAACCAAAGTTCTGTTTTTTTTCGTTTTTTGATTACTATTGTATTTATTTTAGTTTTTTTATTTATTTATTAAAAAAAATATTATTTTTATTATTAAATATTTATTTATTTATTTTTTAAAATTTTAATTTCATTTTAATTAATTTGTGTCCATTTTTAGTCGACGTTCGCAAGAGGAATGGAATTGCATGCCAAATGCACCATTTTCGCTGAAGGATGTCACGGACACTTGGCCAAACAGCTTTACAAGCAGTTTAATCTAAGAGAAGAGTGCGAACCCCAGACATACGCCATTGGCTTGAAAGAACTCTGGGAAATCGACCCCGCTAAACACCGTCCTGGCCGCGTTGAACACACGGTTGGCTGGCCTTTGGTAGGGTAGAGGCATTATGAATTTTATTTTACGTGATATTTTTTAAATTTGTTTCGTTTACATTATATTTTTTAGGACAAGAAGACTTACGGCGGCTCCTTTCTGTACCATGTCACGGATGAGAACAAGTCGCCTCTGGTCGCAGTTGGCCTGGTCATTGGTTTGGACTACACCAATCCGTACTTGCATCCTTTCCGCGAATTTCAACGCTTCAAACATCATCCGTCCATTAGATCGACTTTTGAGGGCGGTAGGAGGTAAATTTTCTTTCGAAAATCTCATTCCAAAATCTCAAATTTTGACAAAAAGGAAAAGCGGAATTTTTTTTATAAGGAATATTATTATTATTTATATCTTATTATTGTATTTATTTATCTATTATAGATTTATTTGTATATTTTATTGTTATTATTAAAGAATATTATAAAGATAGTTTTTTGAATTTCTTAGGATTTCGTATGGGGCCCGCGCTTTGAATGAGGGAGGTATACAAAGCATTCCCAAATTGACCTTTCCCGGTGGCTGTCTGGTGGGCTGCAGTCCAGGCTTCATGAACGTCCCTAAAATTAAAGGCACTCATAATGCCATGAAAAGTGCCATGTTGGCAGCAGAGAGCGTTTTTGATGCTATTCAAAATGGTGTAGAAAAATCTGCCACTAAAGGTCATTCAATTTTTTATTTTTAAAAAATAAGTAATGGTAGAAAGGAATGTGGTTTTGATTTGGAATTGTATTTAATGTAGGCTTGAACCCGATTTCTTACGAAGAGCGGATACGAGAGAGCTGGATTTGGAAGGAATTACACGGCGTCCGTAACGTGAGGCCGTCTTTCCATAATCCTCTAGGATTGTATGGCGGGATGCTCTATACGGGCATCTTTTATCTCCTGGGCCGAGGGAAAGAGCCGTGGACTTTGCACCATGAAGGTAAATTAATCAGAAAATCTTTTATAATTTATCAATTTCTTTTTTAATTTCCATGGTTAATCTATTTAATCTAAGGGGCCGATTATGCCAAGTTAAAGCCAGCAAAGGAATGTCGGCCGATTGAATACCCTAAACCTGATGGCGTCATCAGCTTTGATCTTTTAACGTCGGTAGCTTTGACTGGAACTAATCATGAGTCCGATCAACCCCCCCATTTGACCCTGAAAGATGATACCATTCCTGTTAAGCGGAATTTGGCCATTTTCAATGGTCCGGAGGGAAGATTTTGCCCAGCTGGTAAGATACGACACTTGGTTATTTTTTTATTATTAAAAATAAATTTCTATTATTATTATTTTATTTGAAATTAAAAAATGTATTATTGAACAAAGTTTAAGCTAATAGGTTTGGTTGATAGGGGTGTACGAGTACGTACCTACGGAAGACGGAAAAGGGCAAAAATTGGAAATCAATGCCTCCAATTGTATTCACTGCAAGACGTGTGATATTAAAGATGTGAGCCAAAATATTAACTGGGTTGTGCCTGAAGGTGGTGGTGGCCCCGCCTACGAGGGGATGTAGGCCTAATTTTGAACGACAGTCCAGGAAAACGTTATCAATGCAAGGCGCAATTCTAAAGTGTTTTAAATTGTTGGGTGATGCATACATTTTTGAGTTCTAGGACCGGTGTAGAATCGATTCTGCATGTAGTATTAGGAAGATGACCGTTGTGAAAGTCTAAACTTTGATAAATAAGAAATGCACACGATGGATTTCATACTTTTATCGATAAAGTAAATAAACTATATAGGAGTCCAGGTAAGTTTTCTAAGAAGCTGAATTGTAGTACTGAGCTGTATTGAACGAATTGAAAAATATTTTAAAATATTTACTTATTTTTTCGCGATATTTGTGCTCCGTCATTTATTACGTTATTGTTAGCAAAAAACAATGCACTTTTTCAACGCATTATTCATTTTTTTAATCAATGTTCCTTGTTATTTTTGGGAATATTTTGTAGGAATTTTATATACTTAAAATAAATAGAATTTATTTATACTGCTACGGACTGTTCAATTTTACGTCCACTTTTTTCATTATTATCGATTTCTCGTCGAAGTGGAATCGTATCGTGGTCTGCTGCTTTCTCAATCGATGTCGCTGTCTATTACTCGGACCACAGCAACAGGTTCTCCAGTTTCGGAACTCGGGGATAAAAATTACACTAGTGTGTATTATGGGTTCAAAACGTTCTCGGAAAACGAATGACAAACGGGTGTAACTCGAGTTCAAAATTGGTAGTTGGATTGGAAATGCATTAGTTTAGGTTAGGTTAGGATAGGTTAGGTTAGTTAGGTTAAGTTAATTAGGTTAGCTTAGGTTATTAAGTTAGGTTAGATTATAGGTAGATTAGATTATGTTAGTTTAACGATTCTCATCAATTTCCGTTGATGAGAGTCGTTAAAACTTGCACTTTCTTACACTCCACTAGCTGAAAAAAGAAAATTGATCGTTGGCCAGTGACACACTAGTGTCATGTTTGACTTCGGTATACATTACGTAAGTATGTAACTAAATACGGAGAACGTGTTGGACCACAGAGTACACAGAGCGAAGGTCCCCGTATAAAAGGCTGTTACAAAGAAAATGCTTGAAAAGGAGGTCCTAAAGTGGAACCAGTGGTGGGTGGCTGATTGGCTGTCAAGTAAGTATTGATATCGTTAGAAAAAGATATCGACCAGAAAAGTTAAAGGTGCAATACCAAATGCCTTTGAAAGAAATACGATATAAAACGAATGTTATGTGTTGTCAAAACGAATATACAGTTTTTATGAGTTATGTGGTTAAAAGAAAGGAATAGAGTATGAGTTAGCCAATTTTGTGCTTGTCAAGAGATTGTGAGGTGGAAGGGCTCAGTAATCGATACTTTTGCCTTGATATCGATCTACTTTTTCAGACCCTCTTGCTTTACTCTGTTTGTAATCCGCGCTGGTTAGAGGCGCGAATAAACAGGTCCGACCAATCAGCGAATGACCTCGAGCTTTTGAAAGTTAGTAACAAAATGACCATAAGGAGAGGCCTGGACCTTCCCTCTGTATACCCTGTGACTCGGACTTCCAACAGGTTCTCCAGTTTCGGAACTCGGAGATAAAAAAATGACATATTGCAAAGCGTTCTCTGGAAAAAAACCCCGACAAACTGGTGTCACTCGAGCTCGAAATTGGTACTTGGATTGGAAATGCATTAGGTTAGGTTAACGATTCTCATCAATTTTCGTTGATGAGAATCGTTAAGGTCACGGTAACCTGTAAGTAGTTGACCATTTTCCGTCAAAAGATGTCACTGGTGACATACCCCTATATCCTGAGAATATTGCAGCCAAATATACACCTATGCACTTCTCTCAGTTCTCTTACTAGAGATATACACTAGAGATATACACTTATACTAGAGATATACACTTCTCTCACTAGAGTTCTGCACACAAAAATGAGGGTAAAAGGAAAAAGTCACAGGAAAAACCCATGCTAAGGAACTTCCTCCCTATGTTCCCCTAAGAATGGGAAGGAAAGGGAAATACGAATGGAAGGGATAACCTAATTTTCATGCGTTAGACGTGATTTTTTGCCATTATAGGAATAAATAGAATAATTGTGATTATTCGTTCAACGGGTGATCACAATAATTATAAGTAACGAATACTTGTAACGATATTTAGTACCGAAGATTTTACATTATATTCCGTTATGAATATTATATTTTGTTTTAAATAATATTGGATTTTATTTATGTTATTGTTAGCGTGTTTCTTTTTTCAAGCCTTGGTGTTGAAAATAAACACAATAAATAGTGCAATTAAAACAATAAGGGCATCGATTTCACTGTTAAGTTTAAATTGGTCCCGTAACAGTGGCTTATTTGTGAAAGCCATTTCAGCTATCGGAAGGCCATCTGATCCTCGTTATATACATGTCCACAATTAATGTAATTAATGGAGCGTGACTTGGAACCGAACATCGGAAACACAGCCGCCAAGTTCTCGAGTCACCCTTTGTCGTACTCGTGACATGGCAATTCCACCTAGGGGCTTAAATTTCCATTCTCATTATTGGGTTATTCTCCGCTATACGTGACCGCTTGATCTTTAACAGCTGTAGCAGAGCAAGTGTATAACTTCCTGGTTTGTGTGCTTTCGCATGCACCCTTGATTCCCGACGACAGCTTTTACCTGTTTCTAACTAACGTCATCAGGAAAGAGGAGGAGCAACCAAGTCTTTTACCCGCGGCCGTGTGCGGTAGTACCCAAGACCCTTGGCAGTCGCGGACTAGCAATCATGCTGGCATCAACTACGGCTTCGCCTGCGAACTATCGCGTGGATGTGCAGTTAGTGAACCAACTGACCAACTTGCAGTTGACGAACAATGCCTTGAATTCGGCCCCCAAACGCAGTGTAATACGTCAGCAGCAACAGCATACTAGTGGCAGTACTTCCCAGTACTATTGTTTTGCCAACCGTAATAATCTATCACCAACGTCAAACGATATGCGGTCCGTCTCGTGTGTACCAAATGAGCTTATGTTTACGAACGTGGCTGAAACTGAAAATGAAGCGGAGGAGGACGGGGACAATAACTCATCGGGCTCGGACATCAGCTCCGATTCCTTGATGGAAGAAGATCGAGTGATCACGATGAGCGTCTTGCCGCCGACTCTCCTGCAAGACATCCGTGACAACGCCGAGAAACTTCCTGAAAGTGGCGATTCCTTGCCGACGTCGTGGAAAAGTTGGTCGGGTGGTTCATCCTCTTCTGCGTCAACGGGACATCCTAGTCCGAGCTGGTCCGAAAGTGAAGATGTGGTGATGCATCCTCACATCCGATCTTCATCGTTGGAAAAGTCCTTCTTGGAAGACGTCCGTGAGTTTTACCTGAAAGAGAACGAGCCGCGATCACTGATCCTGGACGAAAAACAAGCATGTTTCGGGGGCTACAAGGATATCTTCCTCACCGATGGCTCGTTTACGATCCGCAGTGATAAAGGAACGATCCGGGGCGTTCGGAATCGAGTGCGACAAGGAATTGCCACTTTTTTACAGACCAAAACCCACAAGGTATAACGTAGATTCTAATTTACAAGCCTATCATTTCCGACTAATTCCTTTTTTATTTTCTATCCCTTGAACTTTTTATTTTCCTTCTCGGAAACATATGCAACTTTTGTCTAATTAGCTAGACCATTCAAGCCACTCAAGCTAATTTTAGAGCAGCATTGTCTTGAAAGAAAGGTTTATCGCTAGTCATCTTACGAAAACTGGTCTTTCTGACAACAAATCCCGTTAGAAACTTTTAGGGCCATATGTTGTTTCGTTCTTTGGCCTGCGAGGCGGGTTATTGCACCTTAGAAATTACTTGGAGCATCGCTGAAAGGACAAGCCAGCTCAAGTCAGTGATGCGACCACAGTTTCTCAAGTGTTGAAGATTTTTTAGAAAAGCCAACATTCCAGAATATGCGACGCCTGTTGCCTTTATCTTTTGTTTTGCTCTATAAAGGGCAGAGATTAGAATGCTGGAGCCACCTGACTTGTAAGTTCATGAGATTAGATATGTGTCATTTTCGGTTTCCTTTGACGTTTCTTGTCTAATGATAGGTGGGGTCTCCCCTATAAGCTAAAGAATAGGTACAATTGCCCCTTTTTTGTCCTCGTTCGTGACTTGGGAGAGAAACACACGGATGCTTAATGAAGTTACGGTTAGCAGGGAGTTTTGGGGTTTTCAATGTCGTCTCCTCGGAGGCCTTCGTTTCCGCATGGCTGCGTTTTGCAGCAGTTGAACGCAGATTTGGAGCAGTGCTACATAATACAGCTTTTGAAAATGTTACACGTAGTTACTGCATATGTCGCATACTCTTGGAATGAATGCGAAGTCCAAATTAAATTATACTTAAATATTATATTATTTTCTGGACTAGCCGTCCAACTCATATCATTACGGCGCTAACTCTCCCTCGCACTACTCGTGTTGCCCTCTAGGAACAGCCAGCGACCCTACTGTCTTAGGCGAGCAGTCACATGAGACAGGCAGGGTTTATATATTATAGAGCTTTTGTCATGTAGACCCAGTTTTTGGGATACTTATAGTCGATGCCTTAAGGGGGTTAATTTCTATGCCATGTAGTTGGTTGACTCGTTTTTATTTTGATTTTTGCTTTGCAGAGTTACATGGAACGTGAGCATGGCAAAGTGATCGTTTACGTGACCAGCCTGGGAGTTGTTCGCGACACGTACCAGCGCTGTTTGAAAGTCAAGCGGATTTTGCGCACTCTGCTGGTCAAGATCGAAGAACGCGACATTTTCATGAGTCACGCCTTGCAACAAGAAATCAAGGAGAGAATGGGCACAGAAAAGGTCCAAGTGCCCCAAGTTTACCTCGAAGGACAGCACCTTGGAGTACGTATTTTTTATTTTTTGCTTTCTCCTTTCTTTCATTTTTGTTTTTTATTTCCTTTCTTATAATTGTATTTGGCTAATGTATTGCACGAGCCACATTGTAGAGCCACTATATGTAAATTTATATACTGATATACAGCTTTGGCTGGCATACACAGAGTGAGTTTTTGCCGTTGCCGGTACTTTTTGGGGGGTAAAATATTACTAGTGCAATCGCTAGTCGTATCGCTAGTGTATCGGTGTTGCTAACAAGAGTTGAGCGAGCCTGCAGGCCAACATTGCTAGTGCTTTGACGACAAAAAGGCACGAATTAGACAAGGCCAGCACCCTTTCTAACCTAGATTGTAAGCTTGGATACTTTTCCAAAACCCTGTCAAGTTCTTTTTCACAAAAGCCCTGCATAACTTGCTGAGAATTTCTTTTTCTTTTCTAATTTGTCGCTCTAAAATTCGTGTGACTTTGGGTACTTTAGGCGAGGCATAGCAACTGTAAACTATGTTCTGCCTTGGCTACCACGGTTTGAAGCTTTCATTAGAAAAATAAAAGTAAAACGGGCTAAAGAGAGTCTTGCAGGTTCTCAGCGCTTTCTTTCCCGGTTTAAAAGTGATGTACTGTACACGCTCGATACCAACGAGGAAAATGCAGCTTATCACAAACGTTGGTTTTTCGCGAGTGAAATCTTGCATTTTTCTATTTAGAATTTATTAATTTAATAAATTAAGCTTAATAAATTACTTTTCCATGAATTTTTTTTTAAATTTCTTTTTTAGGATGCCGAGACAATAGAGAAGTTGAACGAATCAGGAGAGCTGAGAAGGATGCTGCGCCCTTACAAGGTATAATGCCAGATTTTTTAAAAAAAAATAAATAGTAATAATTTAAAAAGGAAATATCTGAATAAGAATAGCGTAATTTCTTTCTACGACATACTTTAGCGTGTCGGACCTGTCACCGTTTGCGAACGGTGTGGCGGTTACCAATACTTGCCTTGCCCTGTGTGTAACGGTTCCAAGAAGTCTGTTCATCGGAACCATTTTACAACAGAATTCGTAGCACTCAAGTGCATGAACTGTGACGAATCGGGACTGGTCCAGTGCGAAGCTTGCCGGGAAGACTTGGCGTAGTAATCCCTGAAAGCTTACATTTTATATTACGAGATTATACATAACGACTGGAAGTTTTTTGGATGAGTGGCTGTGACAAATGGAAGGTGATTTCTGAAGCGTAAGACATGAAAAAAAAGACCTGTACAGTAGAAGATGTTGGGCGTATGACTCGATGGTGCACTGAATACTGTGATACTCTGACGACGTGTGAAGAAAACTTTGGTTTCATATTCATAAGCTTGGGAATAAACCACGGAATGAGGAAACGGCCTTTTAGGGGTATATACTTTTCTCTTGTTTCTTTGATTTGTATTCTTTGAACTTTAAAGACAGTTTTGCCTTGGTTCGCTAATGTTTTTGTCATCTGTCATCTTTTCCGAGCTTGTCTGGAATGGGATTTTAAAAATGCACGTCAGCTTTCGTCAAAGGGTATGTTATAGTTATAATTACGAACCTGAGTTGGGGATCTTAAAAGAGTGAAAAATGGGTTTGGTGGTTTGTTTCCAATTGGTAAGTGAGTGATTGTAGGATTGATTTCAAGGATTCGCGAACACAGCAAATAGATTGAAAATCGCAGCTTTTATTTAGCTTATACCCCCGAACTGTCCAAATACATGCGTTGTACCAATTATGGGTTGTACAAATGGGTACAAATCGCTTGTACAAATACACTTGCTCCAGCAGCAGTTCGAGATTTCAAATGATAAGTTTCTCGAGGATATATTCATTCTCCATTATTTATTATTTGAATTAGCATGTCTAAATCTAGCTCGAAAGTGGAGACGAAAATTGATTAAACCACCGAAGCATCATAAAAAATGCACTCACCACAGCAATTACAGACACGGGTAGACACGACTTTGAATACCGAATTAAAAAATTACCCTACCAGAAAGGGCACGTAGACATAAGGCCGACTCGACAATAGGCCTACGGAGCCCTCGACAAAAGACCTACGAGCCCCGACAAAAGGTCTACGATCCCCGACAATATAGGCCTACGGTTCTAGAATCCTTCAAGAGACCAATAGCATTTCGAATCCAAAAAAGTCTCTTCTCATTGGTTAAGAGCCAACAAGATTGCCACGGTATACTTCAAGTAGTTGACTATTTTCCGTCAAAAGATTGGCGGCAGACACATATATCCTGAGAACGCAGCAACCAAATATACACCTATGTCTAACTTCTCTCACTAGAGGTCTGCACACACTAATGAGGATAAAGGGAAAAAGTCTACGGAAAAACTTAACCTATGCTAGGGAACTTCCTCTCTATGTTCGCCTGAGAATGGGAGGGAAATACCAATGGAAGTGATCATCCAATTTTCATGCGTTAGACGTGTAAGCACTTAGAAATTACGAACTAAATAATACTATTTTCCCAGAAAATGGTTATTGCCATGCTTTATACTCAAGGTTCCACCCGTCTTATCAAGCGCTCATCTTAGCGATCGCTTGTTGTTTGTAATACCGCTTTACTCAACTTATAGCCTTCGAAGAAGTGGTTTTTTGGGGCTTTCGTTTGAGATGTTCAGTCCATCTTATTGTTTTGCTGCTCGTACATCTGGAGGCGGTATACAAGCGTCGATGTTACTTTTGCTTATACAAATCATGACCGAGTTCAAAATGCCATGGTACACTGCTATGACCCTGCTCAGAAGTGTCACGTACGCCGGTATTCCTGAAGGCGATAGGTCACTGATCGATAAAATACATCTTGCAATAGTTTTCCTCTTTGGTGAGCTAAGCCCATCGTGATACTCCGGAATATAAAATGTTACTGAATAGTTTAGCTGTTAGCCATGAATCAATCAAAGGAAGTAACCAATAAAATAGATTTCCAATCGTGGGGATCATTATTTCGCAACGTGATTTAATATTCTATGCTGAACAGTTAGATAATTGAACACCATATTTAACCTTCACTTTCTATCTCTAATTCACCACAACAACAAGCT